>CAJPEV010001309.1:0-56006 GCA_905338385.1 Darwinula stevensoni | reverse complement strand
GACCTCTGAATACTAAGCAGGGAATGGGGAGCGATGCGTAGCATGCTGCTTCGGTCAGTGGCGACTAAGTTAGACGCACCTGCACACGGAGACAATTTGAGTGGCGAGTATCGAGAATCCGCTCTCGGAAGTCGCCACGCCCGGATGTAAAAAAAAAAATCAGCGCTGCGCACACGTGCGTGCGCGTGGTGTGGTGGTCATGTTACGTAAGTCACATGCATGGCCTAAGTGTCTTAGGCCAGGATTGAAATGGAGCTCCATTCCCATTGTAAAGAGAAAAAAGGTTGAAAGTGCAACGTAGTGGCGACTACCGTGTTGGTGACGTTAGACCATTTAACTCAATGCGTGCCATATCAGACGGAAAAGCATTTATATTCAGAGGCATGTCGACGACATCGGTCGGGTTGACCTTAGCGCGGTTCGAATTCCATGCTTATTGTGATTTGGGGCGCAGGCGACAACATATGTTTGCGAAAAGACGGTTCAATCAGGAGAAAAAAAATAGATTCGGTCTTAAATGTAAGCTTAGTAGAAATAAATCTAATTAATTCTGGAAACACAGGAAACCTATGTTATATCTCGGCTGGCGATTCATTCGGAGAGAGATTGGTCACTCACGAGACAAGCTGGGGGGAGCAGTGGCAGGGCAACTGGGGGTGCCGCCCACGCTTCCGTCAGGGAGGAGGAGGAAGGCGAAAGCGAAGAAACTGCACGCCACGACTCCGCTCATGTTGCAGGTTCACAAAGGAATGAAACTGAGGCTTCCTCAGTGGCAATGTCTCTCGCCTGTCAGCTACGTGGGGAAGAACTCGGAAAGATCCGGGAGGAGTGAACGTGATCCGCAGGATAAGCGCGAAGAATTTCTTCGAAAATCCCTTCACCCAAGGGCACGCGATTCCGCCGATTTAGCTCCGCGTGTTACATCCAAGCGACTTCTTCCCAGTGACGACTCGCACGCATTACGATTCTCTGTCTTTGTTCCCATGACTCGCAAGCGCCGATTTCCCCATTTTTCTACTTACTATTTAGGCACGAAAGCTGCACATGCAGTATAGGAAAATGCAGAGGGAAAACTTTCTTGCCCAATTCATGATACATTTTCCTAGGTTAAGGTTACGATTCATAAGCGTGCGGCTTAAGGTACTATGGGAACATAAAATCGACCCCCCTGGATCGAAATTCCGCTTTATAATTGTTGTAAGGGGCCTCAAGAAAGGGCCTTGGAGCCGAATGCTGACTTTCGGAGGTCACGACCATGATTTGAGGTCAAAGGTCACGATTCACATGCCTCTCTTTGAAAATCGTTATTTCCGCGACCCTTGGTCGCAGAAACGTAAAATTTGTGCCATTCTCATTGGGACATACCGCGCTAAATGAGAAAATTAAATACATGCATGTAACTTTCCTTATCGAGACGCCATGGCACCATAACTGAGAATTTTTCCGTCTCAGATTCCCATTTTTCCTCGCTCATTCCTCTTAGAAATTTTCTATCCATAAAAGCATGCTCCAGTTTTTGGAGGCTAATCTGGTCCATCTTTTCAGCGGAGTTGCGCATAGTTTCCTCTAACCGTTTCCCCTCAAAGTTCGACGATTCACCAGTAAATGTCACTTTTTTTTTGGAAATGACGTAGGTTGACAGATATTGTTCGAAAACGAGGCCGAATTTCAAAAATTCTTCTGATGAATCTCTTAAGAAGTCTCTCAACAAGCTTTATGTGGATATCCATAAAAATCCGTTCGCTCTCCTCGGAGCCCATAGCGTTTTGCTGTGGTCTATGTTGAAAGTGCAGGCCATTTCTGTCGTACCGGGTCGATTTCCTCCGTTCATCGGTCGCAAATAATGGTTTTGTTGTGCCTATCGCATATAGGGATGTTTCAGGGATCAAATGACACCAAAATTGCTTACTTTCTGTCAGGGGTAAGAGAACACCAATTCCCTTTTTGCATTAAATCTTGAATCCTCGCGCGCAGCCCTTCCTTGCTGGGACCTCCCTCTCGACTCACACTCCCTTGTGCGTGCGCGTGATTGCGTGTGTCTGTGTGAGAGGTAGAAGCAGGAGGCGCGACTTCAACTGGCGTCTATTGCTATACAGTAGGTAAGATTTTTTTCTTGTCTTTAGGACGCTCTTTTTCTCTTTATTTTTCATTTTCATGAAGTGCTTCGCTTTCGATTTCCCCTCCCCCTCTGAGATTCCTCTTGGCGCGTCGCCACTCTTCTCTCCCCCCCCCCTCACCCCCACCCTGTCTTCTCTCTGGAAGGCAATTTTGATGAAAAGATGTGTGCGGATATGTCTCCCGCCACGGTTGTTAATTTTTGAGGCCTTAAAATGTAGATAGGAAGCAAAAATTTCACGCGCTTGACAATGAATCATAACACCCCTAGCAATCTAAATTATCCAATGCAACGTGCAGAGAGCTCAAATGGTAGAAATACCTACTAATTCAGCGACAGAAGGGCTTTCAGTATTTTTTGCCCTCAATATCTCCCAAAGAAAGAAGGCACATTTCCATATATTTTGCATAACCGAGATATGAAAAAAAGACCTGATCGGGATGCAGAATTACTTCCACCCCTAAACAAAGATCTTCATAACGAGGATAATAAATTTCGAGTTTTTTTTATACATAGATCCCTCTAGACAACTATGAAAAACGGCTCTTCCAAATCATGCGCGAATGTGTTGATTATCCTCAGACCATGATCGATTTGACTGAGGCCACGTCAAAGAATCATGCAGCGATCGGTGTTGTGGTGGAATGACCCACGATTTAGATGACACCCAAATTGTCTTTCTAGGTGAATCTAGGTTGCCGAGTGGTGCGATTTTTCCCTATTGTGTTTGAAATGGCCAGCATAACCTACTGTACTGTTACGGATTTGGGAATTTCCGCTCAATCCGTCAGAATGTTGAGTTCAGGGGATGAACACACAGATTTGTGATTCTGGTGACAAAGAGGTTCATTTTTGAAAGGTTCTGTTTTCTGGGTAATTACAAGGGTGGAGGTCGAGGTACAATCAGGGGATGGAATCGTCGGAAAGAGCCAAATCTTGTTGAAGAGTGTCAAAGCACAGTTGCCGTTGCACTTTCCACAGGCGGCGATTTCTCGAGTCTCGGGGGAATGACCCGTCGGGGGCTCGGAGCGGCGCGGCTAAAATACGTGGGAAAGAATAAGAAAAACCTACTGAGAATCCGGACTACCGACGAATTGCTGAGCGACTGGGGCTAGCGAACTGTCAGTAGAAACGTGGGAGCGAGTTGCCTGATGGCGAACTGCTCCTATCCGCGGGTGAACTGTCGAGCACTCGGGCTTTTCGACGAGTTACCGTGAGGGAGGACGAGAGTGAGTTGTCGAGCTATGGAGCCGACGAACTATTCTGCAATGTGATGCCCAAGGTGAGATGTCGAGTGACTGGGGCCGACGATCTACCTCCACGGACACCTGAAACGAGTTGTCGAGCACTCGGTCTTTTCGACGAACTGTTTCGGATTGCGTCCTCTTTTAACGAGCTGGACTCGGAGAGCGGAGAGTGATCGGTCGAAGAACCCTTCCAGATCCAGAGACAGTGCACTATTGAGAAATGAGTGACTGGTCTTGAGAGGGTGTTTGGGGTCCTGCGACGATGCACGAAGGCTCTCTGCGGACTGGATCTCTGGGGCTTATATACTGAGAAAAACGACCGTTAGTGACGTACTTTTTGGCGAAAATAAGATTCACGTGATAAGGGGGTGACTGGGTGAAGAGAAAAACATCGTCGGCTTTTTAGAGGGGGTTCGGCGGTCCTGGTTGCAATAAAATAATTTATAACTCTTTACAATCCGGGATATCCAAATCTCGTTCCGGATTTAGCCCCATTACCTAAAATGAGGCGAATGATGGATACTTACATTTTTGAGCGCCACAGTACAATGCGTGATCCTTAACTCTCTCACCCCCTTTTCTATCCAGTCTCGACTTCACTTCCCGTGCATGGGAGACGCGAGGCGCCAGCACACCTCTGTTGCGTTATTTCTTAAAAAAATAAAACTCCCCGCTCGCCACCTTCTTCGCAATCCATCTCTTTTCAACCCGCCCTCAACTTGAAAGAATTCGGCATTCACAGATCATACTTGAAGATTTCCAGACGCGAGGCATCCAACATCCATCCATACTAAATTAGAATACGTTAAAGAGATACATGGTAGATGTAGCCTCTGGCCCCTAAGGCTTTTGCACCTCAAGGCTTGGTAGCCCTCAGGCCTACATGCCCTTTCCCTTTCTGGATCATAGGCTTGGTAGCCGATAGGCCTATGAGCCTTTTCCTTTCCATGTTATAGGCTAGGCGCACAAACAGCTTAACAATATGTGATGTGATGCGCCCGCGTAAGAGAAGCGGTGAGGCTGCATAGGTCTGCACTGATCTATGAGAAAATTGAAGATATCTATGCCGAGAAGTGGGGTGCCTTAATTGCAGAGCAATATCAGGCAGTTAATGCTGCGTGGTAAGCAGCGCTTGTACGCGGCGAACTTTTAACCCTACTCGAGTTGAGTTGGCTAGGACGCTCAACGTCATTCCAGCCGTTTTACATGATCTGTGCATGTTGAAAGCTTTGTTGGGCATTGTCAGGCATTTCATTTCGAAATGGAGAAAGGGAAACTTCGGCAAGGTTGTTGTCATGATCATGTTGTGGTGTTCCATTCGAACCCATTGGAGTTTCCACTGATGGGGAAGATGACAACGCTTTTCGTGAGTTTAATAGACTGTACAACAGCACAAACGCGTCCGCTTCCTTTCAGTGCAACAATTGTTGACATTATCGATAATGTTCCTTACTGCTTCTCAAAATCCGGTGGAGTTTATTGGGCAATCCATATGAGCTCATCGTGGGTTTACCAGGCGTTTATATTGGAGATAATAAGGTGAAAGAGCTGTTTGGGTAACGACATAGGGTCTGCGATGCTGAAGTGAGAAGCAAACTCGCTCATTCTGTGTCCCAGGAATAAGCACCCCACTTTGGTCAATGAGGACGTGTCGTTCCGATTGGAAGGCGAATTGTGCTCACAACACAGTACCAAAACTGTGAATAATGATCATGGTGGTGATGACACCAATCGGCAGGCCGCCTTTCCGTTTGAATTCTTCAACAATCTCAATACTCGGGCCTTTTACCGCACGCCCTAATCCTAAAAATTGGATATGTCCTGATGCGTGTACAGAATCGCATGATTGGGAACGACCTTTGCAACGACACGCCTATGGTCGTGAGAGACCTGACTGCAAATGTCTTAATGCTAGGGGAGTTTAAGTGAAAAAGGGGCAATGACTGTTACTCTTAGTCTAAGAGGAGCATTTAAGGAGGTTGCCAAAAATAGGTTACATCCAGTGTTCCAAGCTCATTACAAAAATTGGGAGAAGCACATCGTAATTCAAGGCAGCCATTTCAACAAGAATGAAACTGAAAACTAACTTCTGTGCATAATTTTTCATATGAAGGCTGATTCTAGAACTTTTTTGGTGGCATAACATATATCAGACAGGGCCATTTACTCAGCAAGTGCCATTGTAAATGTAACGATGGAAGCCTTCGTAATAAGGTTAAATACTGCAATTTCCGCTACAGCAATAATGCTCTCCTATGGATGACTTTTTTTTCTTGCATCCCCAAAGGGGATTGATACTCATTTCAAAGATTTTCAGAATAAATGCTGATTTTTTTAATTGGCAAGAGTTTATCTCATTTTGAAGAGAGGAGGAACAGAACACCTGATGATAGGAGTGATGTTTTCCTTTTGGAACCTCTAGAGAATGAGCATTGGTTGAAGGAAGAGGAGAAGTCAAAGAACCAAAGCTTTGTGAAAATAAATGGCAATAGGAAGAGGAAGTCTGGAATCCTGGTTCAGCAGTATCTCTGCCACAGAAGTGGAATATACCTATCCAAGGGGAAAGGAGAAAGACACTTAAAATTCCAAGGGTCTTGCAAAATGGAAAGGCACTGTACTGCAGGCCTAGTGACTCACTCAAAGCCATCTGGTAATGCTCCTTCATTGCAGCAATGCCATGCTCTAGTCTTCAAAGCTTCAATATATTTGTCATGAACTAATTATGATGATGATAGCATGAGTCACTGGATATGTTCAGTGCAGGACCAGTTTGCAATCTTTTTCCCTTCTCTGCAGGAGAGATTTGGGTTACCTTCTATCCAACCCACATTGGACAGGACCGGCGACTTGCCCATCTCAACTTTCGAGAAGAAGAGAGGGAAGAGCTGGCTGGCATGCTGAAGCAAGGCCTGAGCCTTGATCAGTGCCTAGACAAGGTGAGGGATAAGCTTGGAGCATGCTTGACAAGAATGCACCTTGTGACAACCAAATATCTCCACAATGTGGCAAAAACATTTGGACTCCATGCACCAGAGCAGCTACACTCTGATGATTTACTTAGTGTAATTTCTTGGATTAAAAAAATGTCCTCAAGTGAGGATAACCCTGTGATCCTTTTCAAAATGCAAGGGGAAAAAGATGATAGCCTGCGTGATGATGACTTTCTTCTTGCCATCATGACTGATGTACAGTGTGAAATGATTAAGAAGTTTGGGAGGGTCAAACTGTGTCTGGACTCAAAACATAGAACAAATTTGTATGACTTTCAGCTAGCCACAATAATGGCCATTGATGATCTCAGAGAAGGATATCCTGCTGCTTTTTGTTACAGCAGCAGAGTTGATGAACAGGTCTTAACAGCATTCTTCAATGCTGTTCGAGTGCATGCTGGCATCATCAATGTCAAAACTTTGATGACAGATGATGCTGAGCAATATGCTACAGCTTGGGCTTCTGTCATGGGGCCAGGCTGCTCTGCAGCTGGCACATCGATCGTGCCTGGAGAAAGAATCTCTCCAAAATTGGGGGCAATAGTGAATTAAAAGTTTCAGTATACAAGACACTGAGAGTTCTCCTGGAATGCCTTGAAATAGAAAAGTTCCAGGAGTTACTCATGAATGTTCTTGAGGACTTGAATGCAGATCCTTCTACAAAGGATTTTGGGGAATATTTTGCAAAATTCTATGGTCGACGTCCTCAAATCTGAGCCTACTGCTTCAGGAAAGGTGAACTCAATACTAATATGCACTTAGAGAGCATGCACAGAGTCCTGAAGCACGTGTACCTGCAGGGTCGGAAGGTGAAACGTTTGGACAAAAGTATAAGCGTTCTGTTCCGCCTGATCCGTGACAAGTCGTTCGATAGACTTGTAAAGTTAGAAAAGGGAAAGGTCAACGTGCACATCCGAGCACTTGGCGAGAGGCATAAAAAAAGCCTTGACCTAAACTCGACTGATGTTAATGAAGTTGACTCCTCGCAGTGGCTTGTAAATTCCCAGGAAAATCATGAGAGTTATATAGTGAAAAGACTCCTCACAGGCATCTGCAGTTTGTCATGCCAGCTGTCTTGCCTGCACTGTGGGAAATGCATCCATTCATTTTCATGCACTTGCTTGGATAACACTTTGCATAGTCACATGTGCAAGCATATTCATCTTGTGGCAAGATACACTCCAAAGTTCCAAAACCTTCCTTTATAAGAGACCACTCAGGAGGGTGGTCCAAGTAAAGGGGGATCTAAATGTTGGCCATCAGACCTCCACTGAAACTGAGGTGGCATTTCACCTTCAGGCATGAAAGAAAAATGATGCTAATAAAGATCAGCTCCTGGAGGAAGGCACTAGATGTGCCAATTCCATCATAGGGTCTTCTTCATCCATAGTTGGAACAGAAGACTTGCGGACTGTTGTAGAGAAACTCCGGCAAATTGAGTCCTTTATATCGGCAGCAACATGCTCCAAAAGGAAACGGGAGGCAGAAGAGGGTGGAATTTTTTCAGACACCCTCAAAAGCCATGAACCTGCAAATAAGAAAGTTGAGAGGCAGCGTAGATTGTTCTACTCTATCAAGGCTCAACCAAAGCGGAAAGAACTATCACTCTCCAAGCCTTCATTGTCTGAAAAAAAGAAGATTGAACTGGCTTTAAAGGGGCAGTTGCAGAACATATCCTCAGATCCCAGTGAACATTACTACAGCAAACAGAACTTGCTATCCTTTGAGCATTCCTATGCATGAATACATATATATACTGTATATATTTCTGGCTTGAATAGATATTAATTTCATGGCTTTGTGTAAAATATAACTATTAGACATTTTTGCATAATTCATATTGCAGTCAGTGTTTTTACAGTTGTTTTCTTTCTTCTTACATTGTTCCTTCTGATTCTGCTTATATACTTTTCTGTGTTCCATGTGATTTTTGCTTCGCCTTTGATCATGCAGAAAGAACTTGTAATAAATGGTATGCTTGCTTTTACTTTCTTTCATTTTACCTCATGTCCTGGATTACACTGTGATCCTTGCTGAGAGAAAGGCTGATAGCATATTGCAAAGTCTTACCAGGTCAAGACAAGGCATGAGACTTAACAACTACTACGTGAGGAGGGTGGTTGTTTACTGTATATAAAGATTGACTGCTTGCCAAACAACTGGGCCCAACTGCTGCCACACTGGAGCCTTCTGGCCTGTCTTTTTTCCTCTGCTAAGAAATACTGCACTGAGGTAGCTAGTTTATGGCCAGTGATTAACACTGAAAAGGGTTTCTCTCAACATTTACTTAGAATCAATTGTTCACTCAGTCATGAACATGAGTGAATTCCTGCATTGGGGCAGGAAGAGATTTTGGATTTTGCAAAATATTTGACACTCTAGCTGGATGTGTGGCATATGCAGAAGTGCATACAAATTTACAAGTGTTTTTCACCTGAGTCGGACACTTTTTAACTAGACTTGGACACATGCATGGGACGTTTTTCGTGCATGAGTGTCTAAGTCAAGTGAAATACACTGTAGTAGGCCTACCTGGGTAACAGCGGATACGAGTTTTTCAGGTTTCATGGTTTCGACAAGGACAGAAGATAGGCCTACCCCTCTTAAGATATATATTCTTGTGGGAGAATATCCATTCAACATAGCCACTTGAAAACATTAGTTGCCTCCTTTTGATGGTTTGGCTTTGCAGTTTCATTCGTAACCATCAAAGGCGCCGAGCCTCTGCGCACTTCTGCGTCTGTATAACAGCGAGACTCCTACCTGGCGCATGCGCAAGTGGGTCGTTTTCCGATTGGTCGGCGACGGTCTGTCGCTAGACGCATGTTGTTTTTCAGTTGTAGATAGTCATGGAGACGAGAAGGAAGAATTCTTTCTACGAGTTTTTGAAGGGAGCTGAGGAGGCTAATGGGGCGATAGGAACAGGGGTCTGATCAGGCTTTGGGATCATTGTAATTATAGCGGACTTCCACCCTAGAGGGACATGACCTAGTCGGAAGCAGGTGTTATAGACGAGGTAGAGAGAGTGAAGGGCACACTCTTGGAGATGCTTAATACAGGGTGCGGCAGAATGGAGTCCCACATTTAAAAGGTTAATAAAAAAAAAGAAACGGTAAAAGATACGAAAAAAAAACTTTTATTTCTGAAAAGTACATGTAATAAGGTTTCATTTACTTAGGTTTTAAAAATTATGTTGTGCAAATGGCGGCCGTCATGGATGATACACTTCCGAAGTGCTTCCCTGAAGTGTTGCATCACTCTCTTCAGCATATCTCGAGGAATAGCGGCGATTTCTTCTCTTATCGCCTCCTTCAGTTGTTCGAGAGTTTGAGGCCGATGTTTGTAGACCTGAACTTTGAGGTAGCCCCACAAAAAAAAATCGCAGGGGCTTAGATCAGGGGAGCGAGGCGGCCATTCAATATCGCCCCGTAACGAAATCAGATGTCCCGGAAACATTTCTTGCAAAATGGCACGGGAGCGACGAGTAGTGTGGGACGTTGCCCCATCCTGCTGAAACCAGAAGTGCTCTGAATCATAATCTTGAAATTCTGCCAATTGAGACTGGAAAAAGTTCTGCAACATGCCACAGTACACTCTTAGAAAAAGGGGAGCGATTTCTCTCAAAAAAGAGAGCAAAATAGCTAACTCCAGTTTCACCCCCCTTTTACTCTGGGAAAGGAGCGAATTTGCTCCATCACCAAGGAGTAAAATTTCTCTCCTCCTCCGTGAGTAAAAACGCTCCCATCAGAAAGTGATGGAGATGTCATGCAAATACGAAAATTCTCATATATAATGTGTGTCGCCTTCGCTCTCGTACAGGCGATGACCTACCTCTGCCTGTACTGTATACAGCACACGTCAGAGGACAGACCACCTCTTACAGGTTCCGTAGAGTGTCCGAGATATCAGTCCCTTAATACCTCACTTATTAAGGTATGAGGGAATGAAATTCACGGACACTCTATGCATTATAGATCATCTATGTGGATAAAAGCACCCTTCTTCCAAGGGGGTTCTCAATAGGAATATGAGCTTGTTTATGGCCTGGACTCCATGAATATGTCTTGAATATGTGGATAACAAATGATGAAGTGTGCGTGTTTATTGATTCCTATAATGAGTCTAGGCGAGACATACGGCAAGGTACTAAACATAAACGCTTGGAATCTGGCGACACGACCTTCGGAGATCGACCACGCTCGGGACGTCCATCGACAGTCGATGACGAAGCCCTCCAGAACGCCCTCGACGCGAAGCCGAACGCCACCACTCGCGAATCGGCGACTACACTTGGAGTCACCCGTATGGCCATCGGCAACCATCCGAACGACCTCGGCTATCGGAAGGTTTACTCGACATGGGTCCCTCATCGGCTCAGTGACTCTGACAAAGCAAGCCGTGTCAGTGTCTGCGAATCACTGGGGAGGGGGCTTCAGCCCCCACCCCAGTGTTGCCGGATATCGTGCCGAAATTATGCCATATTCAAGACTACTTCAACCTTCGTATCGGCATCTAGATGTTCTGTTTTTAATTTGTGAGATATTTTTGTGCCGGGTTCATGAGATGAACTGAGAATGAAGCGGTGACTAGCAGTGATTGATAGATGTGGTGGGATATGGAGATATCTTATCCAGACATCCCTGAATTAACAGGATAGCGCGCCACGGATTCCATGCTTCCTGGAGGCACTCCCTTCTGATCTATACGAGATGATTCGAGGAACTCCAGAGAGACCTAGTATTCCACGTCTCACTGAAATGGTTCATGAAACGCGAAACAGACCTCATATCGGTCTGACGTTACACGTCCTCTCTGAAATGGTTCGTGAACGTATTGTAACGGCCCAGCCGGCACGACACCCGGTGAGTGGCCTGGCAGGACTGTCCTGTATGCGAAGGAAGAGCTCTCTATGAGTCGCCCTAGGGAGGCCGCAGTATATGCATGACCCCCTAGGTGTCACGCCTGATCTCTGACCCTTGACCCCAGTCAAGAGATCTTTCTTATTAACCCTCTATATGTCTTTTGTTCTCAGCTACCTCTCTTTTCATTTCCCTCTGGCACTCTCAGACTAAAGGCAGTCATGCTTACATTTTTATCCAGTAGTTCGGCGTCCAAGCGCCAAGAAATGATGGCCAGTACCCCAAGATCTCACGCGCCTGAGGAGTGAGGTTCTCCCCCTTTTTCCTGGCTTAACTGGCCTGAAAACACCTGGTGGCTGGCCGCGGACACACCCAACTCTAATGTACCATTAATTATCTCTATACCCTCAATTGTATATTCCATTTGTCCCTATCTTGTTTCCTCTTTCTGTAAAGGGCATGCTGTGTAAATAAAAGGTCATTGAACAAAAAAAAAGCCTATCATAAGGAAGAGAGCTGCTTACAGTCCACTTATCTTTTCCGCTTATCGTTCAAGGGCAATAAGCATCTACCCCTTTACCCTGCGGGATTAGACATTCCCGACGTCCTGAACCTTCTTATCCCTCGGGAGTAGACGTTCCCGAAATCCTGACACCTCTCACCCCTCGGGATTAGACACTCCCGATCCCCCCTGATCCCTTTCGGTTCATGGTGTAGATATCCCCGATTGCCGTCTTCAAGACAAGATTCTGTTTTTATTTTAAGGAAAAGGTAGGCCTTGGCGTGACCTGAAGGCAGTGCGTTGGTTTGGCCTAGGCCTAACGTTAGTCCCCTAAGGAAGGGGGAGAGGGGAAATTTAAGACAGGGAAAGCCATTGAAAAGTGGATTTCACATTACTTCATACTCCTCATACCACTCATTTTTTATTGCTCTGAAGCAATGGAAGGCCCCGCGTGCAAATACTCAAAACTCCTGCACAATCCAGTGTTTCAAATTTGTTAACATACAAGTGTAGTGGGATGAAGTCCTATTTTAAAATGGGGCACCATGGGTCAGTGTCCAGGGTACGATGGGTCATTCCCATAATCATCACTAAAGTGAACTTCATTTGACCCAAAGTAATGCTCTCGAACTCCACCAAATGATGCACTCCACCAAAGTTGTCTAGAAAAATTAAGAACCTTTAATCTGAAAATAATATACGATTTGTTTCACGTCCAAGAATTTCACATCTGCTGGTATTGAACCCTACAGTGTCTTTCGCTTCTATTTGCGCTTCATTAGATCGAAAGAAGACTGCAATGGAAATCCTGATCTGTATTGCCAGCTGTGAGAAAACATTTGGGGCACTGAGTTATGACCCTTTGGGCCAAAATTGAGTGACTTATCGTGCCCCCAAGTACAGTGACCCGTCGTACCCCAACAGAAGCCATTGAAGTGAAACCAGTATTTCACCAGAGTTGAGATTGTAGCTCATACTCGCAGGCATTGAACTACCTATCTCCTGAATCAAATTCCACTAAGAATCAAGACTATTCATCAAATGAAGTAATTAGCAAAAATCGAGACGTTACTGCCAACAAAAACGGTAACAGTGTCTTCTACAGGAAAACGTCCACACAATTTGCACTTAGGGTGGGGACTACACTTTTTTCAATTACACTTTCCTGGCACCTCAGCAGGTAGATATGCAGCATACGACATGAAGAGAAACAGAGCTGGGAGCTATAAACAGCCTGACCCATGGTGCCCCACTCTCCCTTACGCTCTATGATCCCCACCGATAGGCGCTCCTTCCCTCCTATTCCTCTTCTTCAACCCCTTCCCTTCTATTCCTCTTTGAGAGCATCTGGAGGAACGAAATTGAGTATGCTCACCCTCTCAACACAGAATTTCTTCCGCAAATTTCATGCTCCATCTCCCCGTGTACTAAAGAGAAAGCGTGATCTCGTTTTTGAAAGTGTACATTTCATTCCTGTTTTTTTTTCTCTCTCCCCCCCCCCCTGCAATGGGTAGCCCTTCCTAGGGTATCTTTGGAGGAGATAGCCCCACTAAAAGAAAGACATGAACTTGTAGAGGGAGGTACGTGCTCTTTGCTGTTCGCGAAGCATCATTTTACTGTGAAAAATGAAATTAGTTGCCATTTACTCCCTCTTCTGGTCCTCGCTCCAGTCCCGTTACACACGGTTGGAAATCGTGCTGGAGTTGTTAGATTCGTGGCTGCATTTGCTTTCGTAATGGTTATTAATTTTTTAAATTAATATATGTAGCATTCATTTTCTGGCGATAAGCAACTTCTAGTCCCCGCTCTGAAATATTTATCTGTAACGCGTGCTCGAGTGCGAGGGTCGACTGAAGAATCCCGAGCACTGGCTTCAACGTTATCGATTCTCCTGCCAGCTGGCGGGAAGTCTCAGAATCTCAGGGCCTCAATTTGATTATGCAGCGGAAAGCTCTATTTGTCATTCCTATCGGATCCCGCAACGAAAATGAAGTACTCGATGCAACCTGTCTGATCTGTATTATCCTAGCGAAGCCTTCTTTGACCTCTGCTCGGGGCAGTGAGGCCGGTCTATCGATCGTTCGCATTACGACTCTTCGAGTTCCAAATTAAAGTATATTAGCTACGATCGAGTTAGTTTGGGTCTGGAGGAGACTGTGAAACTTTTCTTTAAATATTTTTTAATGCCGCGCCGCCCCTTAATTCGGACTTCTCGTCCTCGGATCTGCTATAGAACCTGTTTTTCTCGAAAACGGATTTCAACTCTCCAGTTGTTACCAATTTTTTTGAATTCCCATTCGTGCATAACAGAAAACTGGACTTCGGAAGCGCGTAGCATGACATTGCATCAGATATTTGCGACGAAGAAAAGTGAAATTAGACTAAATTCATGCGCTGGATGGGTGAAAGGAATCGACGACCGAAACTTGTGCTGCTGTGCAACTGTACATGTGCTTCAAACACCTATACGTTCGTGTGCTTGGCTCCCGCCCGACGAGAGGAAAAGTGGTTCCCTCTACGATTGATCTGCTGTTCGATCCAGGTGACGTATTTGGAGGCCCTGGTGTACCCATCGACGCCATGAGCGCAGTCTCTCACGACGAACGAGGCCACTCCGGTCACAAAGGCTCGATTCCCGTACCTCACAACCAGGGGGCCGCCGCTGTCTCCCTGGAAACAAATGGAGGGAAAGAAATGATCAGGCAACTATTGAGATTACGGCTCTGTAAGATTGGACGTAGGTCCACGGAAAGGTCGGTGTCCTAGGTTTTTTCATTATATATTACACAATGCCCCGGCGATTGGCCAGTTCTGGTCGCTTTGCTTCAATAGCTGTCTTCAGATCTGCCATTTGGGAGCAGTACTTCTCCGAATTGATGGTCTGATTGGGTGGCAGTAATTCATAATGAACTCGAACTGTGTCATCAGAAACAACACCTTGTCCATATACTGCACAAATTTTACGGGCTGTCTTGCATGCATTCTTGCCTTTCTTGAAATAAAAAAGCATTATATTGCGAAAATGTTGCTTTTGGTTCTTCATCTTCACCCCAGCACAGAATCGAACCTACTACGCAATATGTTAACAGAATGGAAAAATATTGTAGAGGAAAATCCGGCTTTTCTTATCAGGCGAGAAATCAATGTCCTCTCTTGAAGCATCAACTCGAAATTCGAGCCGATGCGCGCGTGGGTTTGAAAAACCGCAGAACTTTCCGGATGACCCAAATACGATGAACGAAGAAAATACGAGTTAAGATGCCATATGAATGTGTAAATGCAGGGCAAAATATTAAAACTAAAAAATTCAGAAGAGGATGGGAAACGTTCAGTAGTACACTCATCGCCAGAAAAAATCACGCTAAGGAGGATTGAGCGATCTTAGATACAAGCGAAATTTGGTACAAAAGTTCGTATCAGCGTGCCCTAAAATAAATTGAAGTTTTGATAGATTGGATTAAATTGGAGGGTACTGGGGAATTCAGAAAGAAACTTAGATGTTAACGGAAGCGAGAGAGTCGTACTAATCGCAAAAACGGTAATCGAAAAGGATTTCATGAAAGTAACGTGATGCGCAAACTCTTAAATATGGGTGGAAAAATCTAGAAACATTTCAAGGTTGCAGGTTGAGGCGATGCCTAGAAAACGTGCGGAACGCCCGAGGGATGAATGGAGGAGGTCGCGCCATTCATGACCCCAGTTTCGTTTTCTTTTCCCCTCGAGCCCCTTCGCTGTGTAGCAGTTGGCCCACGCACCGGCAAATACTGTAGGCGCCTCATTTACGTGCACAGTGTAACATTAACGAGAGACGAGTTTAGCAAAGCGCATCATTGTGACGTCATAGAGGGGAGGGGGGGCTAGGGAATGTCACGGTTGGTAGCTTTCTTGGCTCCCATGACAGGGGACCAGGGTTCGAAACTAAGCAAATCAAGCTTTTTTTCCGAGTGCAAGACCCGTCATGGGAAAGGGAGACCCCTAAGCAATAGGTACTTCTGTCCCGAGACGTGGGCAATTTAAAGACCCCAAGTGGTGAAGGCCGAACTCGTATAATCACTTGGGAAAAATTGAGAGGTTACTCGGTACTCTGCTATTAATTGAGCTAAGAGGATGGTGGGAAGGGTTAGAGGAATTCCAGAGTGACAATGAACGCCTCGCTATGAACAAATGTTGCCTCGCCTTGCAAGTCTTCCTTGGAAGAGCAAAATCCCAGCTAGGATTGCCAAGGTTTCTTTTCCGGAATAATCAGTTATCGGACCAAAACTACTTATGCCTGCACCTCATTTGATTTTTTTAAATTTAAATCTGTGTTTACGTGGATGGTTGGTTGGGGTAAAGAAGTCGATACGTACTCGTACGCTACAGGGATTTCTCTAAGCAAGGAGGAAGGTTTGACACTGTTGACATGTCTATATGAGGATTTTCAATTCCCTGTCACCCTGTGAATATTTTTTTTTTGCCTGGAAATTTAGAAGGTGGAGATTTTGGCAAGTATTCTCTGTGAGTATTCATCCCAGACTTTTGAAATTCTAATCGATTTCATCGTTCACTGCCATGAACTCATGCACAAAACTTATTCAAAATCATTCAATTCCTTCTTGGTGTTCCTTCTTTTGTGTGATTCTTGCTTCAACAATGTGAATGAAGGGAATAGTGAAAATAGGACGGAGATGATGGCCTGATTCTAAAGGTCGTTTCACACTTTGCGTGTCATGCGTCCTTTGCGTCAATGTTTGAGCAGGTAGGTAGATGCACGCGTGCGGACGTTTACGTGACAATCCTTTAGCTAAAATCTGGGAAATCAAATTCTATAATTGAAATGCGGAGGGAAGGAACGAGACGTACGTAGCAGGCACCGCTGTTCGCGACGTCTCCCCTGATGCAGACGATCGTCTCATCGGTGAGGGAGGAGCAGGAACTGACGTCTGCTGACACCGTCACGCTCAGTTTTTGCAAGACGTTTGTGGAAGCTAGCCCCGCGGAGTCGGCCCTCCCCCAGCCGTAGATCTTCTGGTCGCAGTTGGAGATGGCCGTGCCCAGGATATTGTCGGTGGTGGGGAAGCAGATCGGCTGGATCCGATTGCTCCAGGTCAAAGGCGCCGGCAAGTGCACGAGAGCGACGTCATGACCGTTCCCGATGTTTTCTGCCATAAGTATCGAATTTGGTTTGACCAAGAAAAAGTTAATGTGACCTTGTATTTCTTGGATGTAGACAAATGCCGTATGGAAGGTGCCTCATCCATGCAAGTCGAACTCCCATAAATATTCATCATGCAAGTTGAATTTGTGCATCCCTATCTTACTGGGTTAACGTGAAGTTCATTTCAGCTTGCAGGTTGAACTTGTACGGGGAAGCCCTTATGCATGTTGGCGTGGATTGACCGTTCTCGTGCAAGTTGGGAGGAACATTTTAGCTTGGCAAGAATAGTCATTGAATGGGTTGGAATCACCGGAGCGTGCCTTATACGCTTTATTTTCGAACCAGAACGTCAAACATCGCGAAATGAGTCTGTCGATCTCTGGATAAAATGAAGGAATGGCTTCATGGCATCGAACTACCTGTATTCGACTTTCTTTAGAAATAACCCTCCTGATTCCCATTCGCTTGTAGCACGTTGATGAACCGTGGCATCGAATGTTGTAGAGGGTTTGTTGTTGGCTACGCACTAGCATCCGTTTGACATTTACCTCAGGAACAAGTACCGCGCAAGTAACTCTGAAGAATAGCCCAGGAAGAACGATAACGCTCACTCTCACACTCTGAACGAGGTGAGAGGAAAAAGGAAGTCAGTCAAAGTGAAAGAAATTGAGGCATCTGCCCCCCCCCCCCATTGTTTTCCCCGAGGCCACGCTCCCAGCCTGTAATGCTCGATAAGGAATCGGCAATCTGTACGACCTGATGTCTCAAAAAATTTCAATCCTGCATAAAAGTTATTTGTGTAGGCTAACTTGCGCGCAAAATAAAGCACGCAATTAACTTGCAGGGGTCGAACGTCGCCGGTTCAACTTGCATGATAAATGTTATGCAAGTTTAACTTGGAAAGGTCAACATACATACATCTACTCTTCTCGGAGTGAATGAGTGATAAAATATTTTCTTACTTATGTCAAAATCTTGATCACACATGAATGTATCAGCATAGTGAACTTGTCCATTCCTCTTATCCGCACTTCCCACGGAAACTGCCACAGCTACAGCATAATAGCTGAAACAAAGTCAACTTCCATTCATTCAACTTGAAAAGTAAATTTGGGTTTATCGCCATTTCAGATGGCGATCCGAATATTTTTGTAGTACCATCTTCGCTCTATCTGTGCCGACAGCTGTCATTGAGCAACATGATTTTAGACCTTGGGGAAAAGTTCCATCTAGAAATAGAGCTCACAATATAAATCTAATGCTTTGAAAAATTATTTTTACTCCGATACTTTCACCGGTGCTAGAGGGTTCGAGCTTCAGTGTCAACATGTGAATATCTGATAAGATAAAGCGGTCAGCCTCGTAAGGCAAGAGAATACGGGCAAGGGGGAAGTCACTCGGTACTGCCAAGCTCTGGTGAGAGTGGATGTTCCTCTGAAGAGACCGAGCCTTAAGAACGGGAGAACTGCATTCGCCCTATGTGATGAAGCAATGTAACATACTTCTTTTGACTGAGCCTCTGCTTGCTTTGTCTATTTCTTGAGATGAATCTTTTGCTGCAAGAGAAAAACGCGAAAAGGCGCCTCGAACCGGAGAATTTATTGTAAAGAAAGACCAACGTTTCGAGGACACGAGGTCCCCTTCATCAGGGTTAACTAAAAAGGAGCATAAAAATAAGAGGAACCGAAGAAGGACGAGAGAAGAGGGCAACAATAAAGACAGACACGAAGCAGAGGTACAATACAGTGAGAAAACAATAATGACGGGATGGGATGCGCGGGGGGGAGAAGGGAAAGTGAGGGGACCGGGCTAGATTGTGGAGTTGATGGTGGGTTTCAGCTTTTTCATCCAGAAATTTTCATGACTCTTGCGATAACGGGGGTCGGGGAGTTTCACGTGTTCTATAGGAAGAATGGAAAGATCTTCGAGCCGGTGATTGTTGGTGTTAAAATGTAAGCCGGTCGGTTGGTTGAACTTCAACTTGGCGTACCCGGATACGTTATTTTGCGCGATCACCGAACGATCTACCCGTCTCGCCGACATACTGGTCTCCGCATTTCTTGCACGTAATTAAATAAATGACATTAGAGTTGAAGCAGGTCAGTGAGAAGAAAATTTTAAAAGAAGCACAGGTGACTGAAGAGTGAAAGGTTGTGGCTTGAGGAGTGTAGGCATGAATGCGGCATTTGGGAAAGCTGCAGAAGTTGAACAAAGGCTCCGTTAAGAGACGTTACACGAAAGTTGAAGCCGACCTGTTTTCGTCGACGATGCAATGAGCGGCAGTGAGGATCCACTGCTCGCTGATGATGGAGGCACTGCAGGCCCCGACAGAGCCGTCGCGGAACTGCGCCTCCAAGAAGGCCATGAAGGGGGCTTCCGTGATGGTGGCCGGAGACCCGTTGAAGATGAGGTCTTCCTCCTGTCTCCCTTGGCCAAAGCCTCTCAGGACCAATCCCAAGAAGCCGTTCCACACCCGATTGAACCAGGTTCGCCTCGTCGAGAATGCACTGGACTGTCCGCACGTCGTCGTGCTCGCCACTGAACATGGATGATGTCATGTCAATTTCCTGCCAAATGTTACTGAATTCGTGCGTGCAGCTAGAGACCACTTTAATAGTTCGTTTGATGCATTTGGGGTAAATTTTCTGAAGTCTGCATAAAAGAATTGAAATAAGTATTTCGGGAGGAAACTTTGAGTATCTGATTCTCTGTCCCTCCTCCCATTGTTCTCTCTGGCACATAGGTTTTGTTTTTGTCGAATTTTCCTGAGACGGAGAATTTCAACGTGTTCCCAAGTAGAACGCATTTGAATGCTAGCTGCTAAGAGTTTGGTCAACTTCATCAGCCGAACGACAGTAGTTTAAATTGCATATACAGTAACTGAAACTAAATGGACGTAGACTGCAGACCGAATATCCGCCGCCTATCGGGGTAATCGTAGTGGTTTCCAAACTTTTCCGATTCGGACCGACGGGCAGGTTGAGATCTTTTAAAACGAAGATTGCAACCTGACGTCTTTGGGACTCCGCGTATTTCCGCAGTATTAACGTATGTTTAAATTACCGGTGCACTGTACCGGCGGCCACATTTGGCCGGTGGCCCGATGGCCGATTCTTTCCTCATAACCATCGGCCGGTGCTAGTGTCAATTGTGATCTGTAGAAGAAATCGCTCATAAGTTCAAATAGGCCTAATTGGACCATGTGATACTTATCAGTTGGCCTCCTTGAAACGATAGAGACCACTTTTGGCCCTGTCCAGCCTGTCTGTCACTATGAGGCTGTCAGCGGTTAGCTCGTTATCTATTGCTGTTGTTGGGAGCATTTAGTGGTACATCCATTGCAAAAGCATAGCGTAAGTGAAGACGCAACGACTTCCCTTCTTTACCGTTCCTTTCCCCTGCTCCTATAACCCGGCTGTGACATAATCCGATCGATATTTTTGTCGGGGAGAGGCTGGCAGGAGGAGTGAGGAGTGGCCGAAGTGAGACAGGAGAGCCGTCGCCTAGCCGCGTGAACACCCTCACGAAATTTTTTTCGCTTGCTCGTCCTTTGGGCACCGGCGCCGATGGCCGATAGTGCCGATAGTGCAACATCGGTGGCCGATACATCGGTACAGCCCTAGTTTAAACCATTCGTTGAGAATGAGTGGTTGAGGTGAGGTGCACGAGGGAGTTTTGACTCGATGTCACTCAGTATCATGAGAGGAAAATTTCATTTCACTCGCCATCACGCACATCAGTCACCGAGAGAATGTTGGTCGTAACCACATGACGACGCGGCCTGCACCACAGCAATACATTTGCCTGTTCTCCTTATCTCATAAGGTTAGTCGCAGGAAGGAACACTGGCCCCCGTCCCCATCCTCCTACCTACCCACTGCATGCAAGACATCGAGAACCAGGAACTGACCGGTATTATCTCGAAGTACCGGAGCTCAGCTCCGGACAGGAAAGGCTCAAATTAAGCACAGTCTCAAACAAAAAAACACCTAAACCTGAAACCATACCGTCGATATTGGTTCAAATCCACTCTTCTAGTGATTTTAGGTGCAGGCGAGGTCATTTGATAGCGAAGAAAGTTCAGCGAGCTGACAATATGAAATTCAGTCTTGGGTCTGTAAGACGTGAAAGTGTGCGAAACGGGGAAAGAAAAGCGAGAAAAGCGAGAATGAAATTGTTCCTGCACCGAGAAAAGGATAGTGTTACGGAGGGGAGGTGGCAGACGGACGATGGAAGGCACGAGAGGACGAAAGAAGCCAAGGAACGGCCGGGAATTGAACCCGGGCCTCCTGATTGCCGGTCAGGTGTGCTACCACTATACCACCGAACCCCAGACATTCAGTCGAGTCTCCCGATGCCATCCTCATCCGTCACAATAGTATCTTCGAGAAAAGTGAGAACGCGAAGCTTGCGAAAAAGCTATTGAATAAAAGCAATTCCACGTCCTCCACTTTCACTCTGGCCCTTGCGCGACGATGCCGTCTGGACTGCGGTGACGGCACTCCAGCCTATAGATTCTCCGTCCATTATTAGATTGTTAATCTTTTGAGAGACACCTACCTCCCTCAGCTTTTTCCTTCCGGTTAAAATAATTAATCAGTGTGAAACGGGGATTTTATAAATCAGCAAAAAAAAAATAGCGCTCCAGAATTCATGAAAAGTGGCCTTGTCTAAAACGAATTTAAAGAAACGGTTACAATACTGACAGAATTCCAATGGAAGTTTAAATTATATGATATACCGAGCTAAAATTATGTGCTTGATTCACAGGGAGAAAGAGAGAAGAAAGCCAACGCACGAGACAGGCTGGGGGGAGCATCTTCAGCACAAATAGAGGTAATTTCTTGGGTATTGCCCTGGGAGCCGCCCATCACGCCTCTGGAAGGAAGGAGGAAGAGGAATGCGAAGACGCTGCACGCCACGACTCCCTTCATGCCGGTTGGATGCTCCGAAAGAGCGGGCTTTCACTTCAGAGGGAAGAGGTTCGATTCCTCGGGAATGGTTCTCACTTGCCTGTCGGGCGCGTGGGGAGAATGAGGGGAGGGCGAGGAGGAGTGAACGTGATCCGTGGAAAAGGAACATTTCAAAAAATGGGTCGCGGTTCCCGTCTTCCGTGAAGGAACGATTCCGGGTTTCAACGGTGACTGTCTAATCCGAGAAACGTTTCCGCGTCTCGCACTGCACGACCCGAACACGTGACTGCACCGTGCTCTCTGTCTTTATTATTTTCGTTTTTCCCTTCTCCCTGTTAACGGCTCGGATCCTGAAGGTGCGAGGAATTACACGAATTACATGCATATCCGTAGGAAATTTCACCGAGGAACCTTCCTAACTCCGGACACGAGTCGTCATTTTTCTTGAATTCTTTTTAATCTTCATTCCAACAAGACAGCTGTGAAAGAGAGGCCAGTGCACACGATGATGAACCATACGACCGCTGGTTCTGCTGCGTCACGCTCTCAAGAATCATCCGTTGCCACACGACAGCCTCACGCGACACGAGGAAATTAGCACTTCAGCGAAAAATAAGAAATTGCTACGCAGAGTGAATCACGTTGTCCCACGTAACATCATTGCTGCCTTCCTCGCCGTGTAGCAAAATGAAATCCCGTCCATACTCCTCCATATTCCCTATTATCGTAACCCCCCCCCCCACCATTTTCCTTACGCTTTCTCCTTCCATTTTTATTTTACTCTCTTACAACAGCTCTTGAAATTCTGAGTGAAATAAGGTTTCAGGCTCCGTTTTTTTTTCCCGTTCTCTGGATTATTTTTTTTTCATCGCTCACCCCCCTTTATTATGTAAAATTTGATGAGCTTTGATTCGCTATCGTTTCCCCATTTTTCCGAATTACCTTTGATTATTTATTTGCCATCATTTTTGTTCTCCTGAGGAATGAAACCCTCACTCTCAACGAATGGGAATTTCCTTCCCCGACACGTTGAGCTCAATCAAAACAGCTCTCTTAATTAAATTCCTTTTATTTTTTTTGCTCAATAATTTATTCGTCTATACCCATGTTTGCATAACAGAACCGGAGCACTGGAGACACCACAAGAACACTTTTTTTCTGTCTGCATTCTTGCTTTTCGTCTGAGGCCAATTTTCCCAGAGACAGCTTTTTAGGAGACGAGGCAGTGTGATTTATTTTCAACAAAAGGGAAGTACAACGACTTCTCCTATACGAGCCTAGTGATACCCAAGAGCGTGCGTGATTAAATGAGTTTGTGCATGTGTCGACGTATCTCTGTGCGTGTGTTTTTTGTGTGTGCATGTGCGAGTGTACGTGTGTGAATAGGTGCATGTTCGTGTGTGCTCTTCTCGAGTCCTGCGAGAGGAAAGTGGCCGCCTCAACCGGTGATCTGTTGCTGAATCCAGCTGATGTATTTGGAGGTCCTGGTGTAGGCAGTGATGCCAGTGATGCAGTCTTTGTCGCCATACGAGACGATCCCGGTGGCGTAGGCTCGGCCATTGTATCTCACCACCAGAGGTCCACCGCTGTCTCCCTAAATTCATCGGTCGAAAGAGAAAGAAGCCCGTACAGCCGGTGAGATTACTCTAAAGAAAAAAATGATAGCATATGCGAAGAAAAAATAATAATTTAAATAACAAAAATTCATTAGTTAGGGAATGAACTTAACTTACCTGATGTCCTAATCTCACTGTCGATCAATCTCGCTAAAAGCCAAAGCATTTCTTAGGTGTCTTGCCCTTTAGCTGAGACACCAAAGAACGCGTGGCCATTCGAAAAATTATAAGAAATGTTATTGCTAAGAAATGATTGTCGTTAATTATTAATAGAACTTGGGTGTGACAGCTTCGGTGGCATAATCTTCGTGAATGAAAAGAAAGTGGGAATAAGACTGAACGGCGATGACTACCTTAACTTCACAGACTGGGGTGAACCGATTCTTTAAGGATACATTCACATGGCAACATGGTGGCTCGAGTCTAGGAATTCAGATTCACGGAAGGCTGTGCTGAATTATGTAGCGAAACGTACATGACAGAGCCCGCTATTCGAGGCATCTCCCTGCACGCAAATGATGGACTCATCAGTGAGGCTGGAGCAAGAGTTGACATCGGATGACTATATGGTTGTTATTCGGACGATATATGGACGATATTATATGGCTCTGACAGTGGTATAGTACAGTAAGTCATCTCAATAACTTGCAGCCTTACTATGCCAGTAGCTAATTCGATTCCTTATTCTTTTTTGCAAATACGTAGCCCTCTTTCCCAAACGAAACAATTTCGAATCACCCCATTTTTTGTGTAGGGAGGTAGGTAAAAGAAGATTTTCTTACTGATGTTGAAGGCTGTATTATAACTGAAGGTACTGACAGCTATTTGTTGTCCAGTAGTGTGATCTGCACTTCCCACCGCGACCGTGATGCCGCTGGTGGGATTGCTGCAATAAATAAATAAGCATTTCAGTTTTTTCATTTCACTTAAAAAAACATTTCAATTCATTTCACGTATAGTAGTAAGGTATGCAAATTGTCAGAGTGCGAGCGTCGTTTAGATCAGCGGTGTGCAAGCTGTTTTTTTTTTAAGGGTTTTTTTATGGTTCTAAATTAAATAGAAGGGGGGGGGGAATGAAGAAAAGCACTACAAATCTAGATATTACAAGGAAATATCTATCATATATTCAAATAAATTAATTTAAAATATCACATTTATGAGTATAAGAACAGTCATCGTGTTATGTGAGGATTTAATTGTAATATAATATGCCTGATTCCTTCTTGCAATGTCGCGGGCAAATCACTAATTAAATTATTAATGCATTAAATTATTATGAAATTGCAAAAATTAAGAGCAAATGTGCAGGCCTATGCTTTTGCTAATAGCTATAAAGGTTGGGCTGTCACGATGTAATGATGCATCGATACCACTATCGATGGTTCGAGGTATCGATGGTTTCTTCGACCATCGCGATGTATCGGCAAAATTTTTGAAGGGGAAATGTCCCATTGGATTGAGACGAGAAAAGTACTATACAATCCGTCCAGGCGGAAAAAAGAAAAGGCGGCGTGACCCACGTGGGCCTGAAATTTCTTATCAGGATCAAATTCTTGAAGTGCTGGGACTGACTACGTGAAAGAAGGGAAGGAAAAAGAAACATGTTGGAATCTGAGACAGGAAGTGAGAAAGGAGAGGGAGGGAAGACCAAGAATATTTTACTCTCTTCTGCTTCAGTCTTTGGCTCGATCTCATCAAGTGCATGTTGTGAAAGTGGACAAATCTTTTCGTTCCTTCGTTTCCAAAACGTATATTGGTTAATCCCTCTCTCTATATTCCTGACTTTCTCTTTAGCATGCAGGCTTAAGTTTTTGAATTTTGTAACTTGTCCTGGGGCATTACTGAAGGTGAACCCGAAGTGAATTTTTTACATAGACGTCGCTTGAAATTAGGTCTGTACCGATGTTCTGGCAATCGATGGTATGGCGCCATCTACAGGTTTGCTATCTGCCGGTGCCATCTGTTTCACATGATTCCATGAGAATCATGACGGCGCCATTGAGCATGCTAACTTAATCTGCCGTGTCTGTAAGTAATCTAGAAAAAAAGAAATTTTTCTTCTGCTGTGGGCAACTCAAATGCTCAGTTTCAAGATTGGTTGTAAGATTTATTGTTCAGCAAATCATCTCTGTCGATTTTGACCTGATTTTACGTTTTGCACGTAGTAACCACTTGACAGCTGGTTCATCCCGAACAATTGGGAGAATACAGGGGGGGATTGAAGGTTATATTTTCATTTTAAAAATGCTTATCATTGAAAGTGGATTTATTTTTCATTTTCGCTTTTTCGAGGATGAATTTCTGTTGCAATAGTAATATTCTGGCGTCTAGTCATCAAACGATTCACATTCCACATTAAACGCAGGTAACATGCATGCTCATATTCCCCCAGTTACCCTATGAGCTATTGCAATGAAAACACCAAAATCGACATTTTAGCTCTTCGCCCATTTCTAAAATATTCTTATTCGCCTATTTTACTAAACTTAAGAAGGTTTAGTAAAACGGAAAAGGAAAAGGATAGCATTCCGTATGATCTCACTTGTCACTGTCGAGGACGCAGTGGGCGGCAGTGAGGATCAACTGCTCGCTGATGATGGAGGCACTGCAGTCACCCGCTGGTGAAGACACGTGGGCCATGAAGGGCCATGAAGGGCTAGGTTCGACTTGTCGAAACTGCGCTCGACTGTCCGCAAGTTGCAGTTGTCACTGAACAAAGGGGATTACATGCCAATTACCTGTCATTGTGTCAATGTATGGAGGGGATATTTTGTACATATTACGTAAGTTCGGCGTCTTAGTCGGACGGCAACTGTGAATGTACTCTGGTAGCTAGAAATACTGTACTGTACAGGGTGATTCAAAAGTCACTATTCATTTTATGCTCAAATAAGTTTTATTGTGCAATATGCTATACTACTGAAACATACGTAACATTAGGATACTAATTCAGTACATTTCAATGTGGCCACCTTGCACATCTAGGCACAGCCCCCAACGTTGCTCCGTTTCCCAGAACACTGATTCCAACATAGCTGGTGTAATCTCAGCTGCTGCGGCTGTGATACGCTGTTTCAGTTGTTCAAAGCTGTTGATCTTTACTTGATACACCTTACTCTTGATAAACCCCCAGGCAAAAAAATCTAAGGGAGTCAGGTCTGGTGAGCGGGCGGCCCAAAGCCTCGGCGCCCCACGACCAATCCATCTACCAGGAAAAGTTTGATTTAAGAAATTTCGAACAATGATGGCGAAATGGGGTGGTGCTCCATCCTGTTGGAAAACAACAGTATCCATGATCCCATTTTGTATCACTTGTGGCACCAAAAATTGCTCTAACATATCAAGATATGTGTTGCCAGTAACAGTTGGTTCTGCGAACATGAAAGGGCCGTAGATCATTGATTTTGATATTCCCAACCACACATTCACCTTGGGTGAGTTCCGTTGCCACTCCTGTAATGCGTTTGGTTGTTGTTCTGCCCATATCCTGCAGTTGTGTCTATTCACATGTCCACAGATATGGAATGTGGCCTCATCGCTGAACAACACATTGTGCATCAAATTTTCACTTCTCACAGCTTCAAGCAGGTCTTCACACATACCTTGTCGGGCAACGTAGTCCTCAGCTACAAGGTTATGCATAATCTGAATGTGATATGCACGTTTCTTCAGTTTGTAACGGAGGGTTCTCCATACGGTGGTTTGTGGGATACCTAGTTCCCTACTAACTCTTCTGGTAGATGCGGTGGGGCTCCGTGTGATCGCGTCCTGTATGCTTTGCACGGTTTCTTCTGTTACGGCCGGCCTCCCAGGACGTTCCTCGTCATGAACACTACCAGTTCGCTTAAATTTATTGACCAGAGTCTTAATAGCCAGTCTAGTTGGGCCTGGTTTTCTGAATTTGCGGGAAAATTCTGTCCGCACCTCTTCATAGGTCATTCCTCGCAATCGAGCACAAACAATGGCTGTTCGTTCTTCTATAGTCAACATTCTTTCATGTTACCTGAAAAAAAAATTTAATTAGTAATGACGTCACAAAAATGTATAGTGACTTTTGAATCACCCTGTACATGCCGGACGTGCCTTTCATTTACAAGCGTTACAATTTTTACTTTTTCCCTCTCGATGACTCGATGCTGGTAGAAGGAAAAACTCCGAGAGAGCCCTGCATAAAAAACCCTCATTATAGACTCATGAGTTCTCATGAAATCTCATGGCCTTCACATGAGGATTGTGAAGTTCTTTTTGAGGCCTGGCGACGTCCTCTTGAGGATTATGAGGATCATCATGAGGCCTCACGAAGTCTCACATCTTTCACATGAGAACCTCATGGATAGATGGATTTATTTGCTTTCATTCAGCTTCGTCAACTCAGATAAATAAATGAAACGGTCAATAATAATTTAGGAAAGACGTAGAGGTAGTAGAGTTGAGAAAGATTCCAGACAATTCTGTCTCGTGGGATGGATTAACAGAAGACGGAAGAAGTGACAGGGGTGTTCTCTATTTATAGCTTTGGACTCGGGGTTTATGTCACATTCAAGGACTCTGAGACCTGACAAGTTAAGTCCCGTGAGACTTTCTCTGGCTCACGAGTCTCAATGAGGTAAATGGCATTAGCCCGTAGAATGTCACCTTGACAGGATGAGACCTTTGTTCGTAAACATCTTGAGGTTGGGCTCGAGAAGTTACTGTTCGAAAACCTGAGAATCTCATATCGTTTTTTTTTTCCAAAAGGAGGTTAATATCCTATCAATCTCCAACTAATTATGAATAGGGAAAAGCCAATACTTTCTATATAGACGGGGCTAAGGGGGGTCGTCACGCCATTTCAGTAGCTGACAAATCAATCGGCCTGCTCAGTCGGGAGAACCGTCGACGACGTCGGACTAAGACGACGACGACCGATCGAGACATCGAGGCACGAGAGCTCTTCTTCCCACATCAAAATTCCTCCTATATTCACGATTAAATAGCAGTTCGTAACGAAGGAGGTGTAGCTGGTGTGCAAATTTCACGGGGTGGAATCGATCCTTGGAGATTTTCTGAATCCGATAGGCATGAGAATTACACCGGCATCGGCGACATCGCTGTCGCCGTCACTGATTCTGACGTCAAAAACCCATGGTAGACCGGTTGTCGGTCTACCGAGTACGAAAAAAATGAGCTTTTAGTGGATTGTGCTGACGGACCACGTAGGCCAGGGCTAAGAAGAGGGTGGATGAGAGGCAAGTTTCCCGGAAATTCAACCCATAAAAGTAGAAGTGCCATAAGTACTTAACACGAACCATGTCCCTCACATCACATATTTCGCATCAAGTAAGTAAAATGCACGTAGGGCTGTACCCTAAGTGCCCTTTTCATTGCGTTTCCCATCTATTTTCTCATCAGACTGACATCATTCTTTTAGACTTGGAACGTGACCCGCCGCTCCGAAACTTGAGTGTCCATGCTTTGGAGGATGTGGCGAGTCGGTGTAAAAGGATTCACGATGATCTGGAGGGAAAATGGAACAAGTACTAAGATTGTCAACGTTTAAGGTTCGGACCGGAATGCCATTTCAGCCCATAATAGGATCCCCAGTCGAGGTGGATCGTAGAATAGGATGGACCTGCGCATCCGAAGATAAATATTTTCGGTGGGATAGTCTCCTTCGGCTGCTTAGTCGTGACTGTAATATATATACTATATAAGTATACTTATCATATATCGTCTCCTCCCCTTTTGTTGCGTCAATGAATCATCTTAACCCTCTACGTACCGTATATCGAAATCCTGATTTTTGCCCCTTTGAGTTCCCTTATTTCGGCAGCAACCTTTTGTATTTGACCAAAGAGGGTATCATCGCTCAAAAACGAAGTCTGGAACGAAGACTCAAATAAATCTTGGGTAAATAAAGCGCTGGGTAAATGCAAAAAAAAATTTCGAGCAGTTCGACTAAGTCGATCGAGGTCGAGGTCGATTGTTGCTGATCTGCACTTCTGGTACTTATTGGATTAACCCTTTCAGACACTAATTATTTTCTAATATCTTTTGCTATAAATAGCCATTATTAGCTACCATATTAATTGCCATGGCTACGATTTGGTGGCCAACGGGGTGGATCCATCAGTTCTTTACGAGTATCTGTTTTGAATGAATCCATGGGTGCAGCAAATAAAAAAATAAATTTTAAACAGGGATTTATTAGGATGACCCAATAGGGAGCAGGATGAAGGAAAGGGTTTAAGCCAAGGGGGCTCAAAGTGAATGTTCACTAAGCCACTTTGTGTGCTGCATGCGTCCCGTGGACTGCACTTCGGACTCCCCTGTCCTTTCCATGGATGGCTTACATCCAAGGAAGGGACATTTTATTCCGCGACTTCAGTGTAATGGACTACAGTATATCAATACATGTGCGAACATACTCTTCTTGCGCGAGAAATAAGTATCTCCAGCAACTAAGGAGAACCCAAGTAAGTGAGAGTACTTTAGCGAAATTGCATATTTGTGAGTGCGCAAAAACAATACGACTGGCGACGTTGAGTAGAATACAACTATATTCCCGTGTGCACTCACTCGAGGTGTGCACAACTTGCACTCGCTCGAGGTTTTCGCAACTTGAACCCCTGCTCTGTTCTGCTCTTTCCACCCATTTGGTAAATCGAGCCCGTTCCACGTTACGTATGCTCTTAACGATGTTTCATGGCCGAATGAGATTTCCATCGGTAACCTCCTATACGCCGAATGTACAGTAAATGCTTTTCTTACGAATTCGAACGTAATTCTCTTGGGAATTAGTGGCCTGCCTCCGTACCCTCTCCAGCACCTTTGAATCCTTTTCATTTGTAAGCTCCAAATTAACTCTAAATTGAGCCGTACTGATGCCTCGTATGACGGGAGAACAACGAGCTAGCTCCGATTGGCAACGAAATGCTGGATCGCACATGTCATCGTGTTACATTTAGCTGCGTTATTAGTTCATCCTCGATGAATTTCTACTCCTCCTCGATTATTGTAAGGGAGCGGATTTAAAAAGATGCAGATGCATATTTTTGCGTAGCCTTGATAGAGCATGTGACCTAGATAGGAGCATGTTTTGCTCGGTTCTCGAGAGGAAGCGATGGATGCCATTTTAAAGAGGCATAGAAAGCACATTCTGGAGGGTTTTTTTCCGATTTTGTATAGTTCTACGTATTCCGGCATTCTTTTTCCATTTTCGGTCGGAAAAAAATATTAGAATTGACGTGTGGGCTGCCGATTCTCAGAATGATTCTCCTCTTTTTTCCAAAAAAAAAGGCAGGAAATGCGCACTGAAATCCCCCCTCTGCTTCTTCCAAATTATTAAATCTGGATTTGAAAGAGCATCTTTTGCATATTTTTACCATTTTTCGTGTATATTTACATGCATATTACAGCACTCATTAACGCATAAAGTCCGCTCCCTAATGAAAACCCGTAAATCCCATTCCCGATTTGCATGTTGAAAATGTATTCCCCGGCTCTCTTGCTCTCCCTCCTCCCCCGTCATGGAGGACCGATTTCATGCGGGAGGAAAATCGACTCATTTTTTGCTCATGAGACAAGGATCCAAATCGATTCAATGGTCTATTTAAAGGGGAGTCAAAAACGATAATTTCGCAGAGCTCTGGGGAATTCCATTCGCGACCTCGACGAATGAAGACGCTCTCCCATTCACCTTGGGTTCTTCTCCCGTTTAGCTTCTAACGGACTTCACCTTCTCTCATTTAAAAAGTCTGTTAGCAAGAAGAAGGAAAGAGGAGACTTAACCCCTAGAATTTCTTTGGTTTCTCCCCCCGACAGCCAGTTAACTATTCACCTAATCATCCTGTTTTTAGTTTCGATGGCCCCCAATTTAACGTCATCTCTCGTGGGGAAGGTTGTCGAGAGCTTTAGCCAAGTTTTAATGTAAATGTCGACTGGTTCCTCTTATCCATCGTAGTCGATACCCGATCGTAAAATCCTCGCAAATCACTGACTTGAACTCGGCCTCATAAATCCGTGCAGAGATTATCGGATAAAAAAAAACTCCTTTCGAGAAGTTCCGAGACATTTTTAAAAATGCTTTTTAGAATGCTTTTCCCGGAAAGCTTGTGAGACTGACCGGCTGGCTCACCGGTTTCTACGATGGAGTTCATAATTGGACCTCGAATAAAATCTTATTTCGAAGCTTTGGAGATTAGAAATGATGTTACGCATTCTGATCAATCGCCATCGTGTCTTCGCCGAAAAATCGTGCACCGCTTCTGGTATTCCGCCCAAATCATGGGGGAGAAATGCATTAAATTTCATGAGGGGCTGATGGCCAACAAGGATTGCTGGCCATCCATCTGGCTCGTAATAATTCTGTCTCTGTCATTGACCAACGAGAAAAAAAGGAAGGAGGGGGGGGGGTTTGGGGTTACAGGACAGGCTGTCCCATAGCATAAGTAGCTTTAAATACTGATGATTCTCCTTGACAAAGTGTATTAATGTATTCTCGGTCTGCATTCTTTATATGCAGTGCTTTGCAACAGTCAAATACAAAGAATTAGGCAAGGAACCGCAAAACAGCACGAACTCGAACAGCGAAATTGTGACGACTTTTTATGGAAGCTTTCCATCCCGCGTACGAATATCCACGGTCATTGAGGAAAAGGATGCCGATACTGCAATGTAGGTATCTCTGGTACGAGTCGGTTACCGCGAACATCAAACTTTTCATCGCGAAAACTTTAACAATAACTATTCTTGGGAAGATATTCATGTGAAAGCCCGGCCACAGTCCAAATACACGAGTCAAAGATTCGAGAGAGGAAGTCTACTCACATTTCAGAAGTAAGTGATGTGCTACGCTTCAGAGGATCATCGATTTTAGTTATCCATCGGAGAAAGATGCTCGGCGAAGAAAAGATGGCGGTCTGCTGAAATCTAGGCATAGAGGATCGAGATAAGAATAGAAGTGGCATACGACTCCGGAAATCCCATCGGGAGCCGTCGTCTTTCCCCTTTGAGCTTCTTCATATAATCTCTTCACTTATAATCTCTTCTGTAATGACGATATCCGTGAGACATGCGTTGATGATCTTAGCCATCACATCTCCTTCTCCCCTTCGCAAATGGAAGCAAAGAAATCCTTCGATATACCGGCAATACCTGTCATTCACAGCTATTCTCCCCGATTCTCCCTCTCGTCTTTCTATAGGGGCCCGATCGAACGTCCACTCTCGCAGCTCGCATGTCGCTATGAAAAAAAGCTTTGGGATTATTGTTACCATTGATTGGTCGCAGCTCCTCTTGCTCCAGCTTCGTTGACCCGATTTCCCATTTGAATGACCGCATTGGGAGCCAGATTTTTTATGTTTCGCCAGCTTGCCTGCGCCCTCGTAAAATTCCAGTTTCTGCTACGTACACCTGATCGAAGGACTCATTTTCACGTTTCCACCAAACTGGTCGACTAAAGTATGCCTTTGCCTTCTTAGGGATAAAAACTTCATAAAATCTAAAAGATAGAATTAAATGGGTTATCGAGAGTATATCCCACTGCTCCTCTACCTTCGATCGAGACCCCAAATGAACCCCCTTATTCCATTCAGCCACTTTCGGTTGTTGAAGTCTTTTGTCGACTCATCGTTGCATTTCGTCTGTTTGATATCCCATGCGATCTCGCAATGGTCAGAGTCCCCCCAAATATTTCGTACCTAAACATGAAGCATCGTATCGCCGTCCGTTGCGAAAACTACATCTAATGACATAGTTTTCGCAACGGACTTGGACATAGAAAGACGTAGTCTTGTCTGATCAGACATGCGACAGAAAATGAGCGTGGATGAACCGCATCGAATTATTCCCTTACCCTATTTAGGTTTTCGAGGTCAAATGTGGTAATAAGAAAGTCAAATGCGACAAACAAATTCAAATGCGTCGCTGTGCCGCTTGGGAGTGTCAAAAGCGACATAAGGAAACGGTAGGAATGAAAACATCTCCAAAGGGAAAAACTTTCATTGAGCTCCCGCTGACATTGCTGATTAACGCACGAGAAGCAATTTTGTTTTTTCGAATACTTGACAACCTGTGAAAGATTCAAGGAAAGATCTATGTACGTCTCTCTCGCACCATGAATCATTTATTCCACAATTGCCTGACGTGACTCCCTGGTGCAGACACCGGAATCATTTGGGGCTCAAAAAAGGATTCCTCCGTCCTTCCTTTCGAGTCAATCTTAAGGCAAAGTTCCGAATCTCTGAAATTGAAACTCCTCACCTATGATGCATATCCCCCAAGTCTGAGTTATGACATGTTGAGAGATTCTCAGTACCCTCTCCTGCAACTCATCCATTGTCTTGCGCAAGCTGCAGGCGGCCTTCCATATGGGTCCCATATGAGACCATAAATCTGGTCCCCATACGAGCCGACGGTTACCTTTTTCTTTTCCAATGTAACCACGTAGAGCAGGGCTTCCCAACCATTTTCACGCGTGACCCCAAAAATCACTTTCATACTATTCACGACCCCAAGCACTGGCCAAAGTTAGACAGGCTAAGGCATAGGCATAGGCATAGGCCTATGCCTATGCGCTAAAATCGCAAAGAAAAATAAGACTTTGCATGTAGTTCCCGGTTCGCGACCCCAAATGGGGTCGCCACCCCTGGGTTGGGAAGCCCTGACGTAGAGGCATGGAGCGTCGTGACTCCTTCGAGCCTGGGAACATTTGTCGCCCTCAACCCATCGTTACTCATCGCTCTACATAATTTAGTCAACTACACTTCCGTGACCGAACAGGCCACCATCCTTCTCATATCTTGTCTCTAATATGCCCAATCCTTACACCTGAGGCGAAAAAGAAATGGACTCGCACCGCGGAATCCCTCCCTATCGTTGCCTGGAAACCTGTGATGTTGGAATCCATCACGAGAAACAAGGAGCGTGCTTTGCCCTCGCCCCTCTCTTCACGGCATGACCTTGTATCCTGCCCACCCCCCTCCACATCTATCCTGACCTCACCCGATAAGATATCGCAGAACTTTTGAAACGTATGCTCGACCTCGAGTGGCCTAGCTCTCGTCCCTCGACTACCTGTCTGGGATGATTGGAACGTAGAGATGCCAATCAAGAGTGCCCCCCCCCCACCTCCTCGTAATCTTTGCCCTCGGCAACGGCAACCAGACAGGTCACGATCGGAAACGTGTGTGTATGCATGCATTTCTACGGGTATTTCGTCATAAATGCTCTTTTGGTCGACGAGACTTCGAAGATCTAAAGCAGGGATGTGCAACCTGCGGCCCGGTAATGCATAATAGGATAACAGATAAGTTTATTTGCGGCCGAAGGCCCATCACAACTTTGGTCATCCCTTAGTAACAAGAAATCGACTGAGTCCTTTCTTCTAATTTTTCCTCACGCTGGCGGTGCTTCATGTGTCCCGAGGAAAAAGGTTCTCAATGCCAACGGCTATTTTGGACGTTGGAATTTCATAGGGGTGGGGAGGAGGTAAGGATCATCGGCCAATCAGCGCGACCTTATGTGCTCATTTGCCCTGGGGACAATAGAGGGGAGCCTTTTCTTTTTGCATTTTGTGGCCCGCGTCAAGAGTCACATATTTCCATGCGGCCCACTGCTGATAAAGGTTGCACACCCCTGATCTAAAGCATGGCTACAATTTTCGGAGCAAGCTCCTGTCGACGATAGCGGAGCCATGAACGCGACTGTAGCTAGGATGTCAAACGAATCTCAACTGTACCGCGACTGAACACAAATTTGAAATGAATCATTGCGATGATTCTACGTTCCCAGAATGATCCCTTTCGAAGGTAATCCTCGAGCTAGGGCACATGGCTCAAGTCACATCAATGCAGCGGTTCACAGAAGGAAGAAAATACAGTAGGGGATGATGAACGGGAGCAGCGAAGCGTCTAGGTTTCATCTTTCTCCGAGTCCCCAGACAGAGCGGTGTGTGTACGTTTCACCGAGTACAGAGAAACTCCGACATTCTATCAATACAACGCAAATGAAGTCCCTTCGTGTTTTTGGAGAATTCCTTTGTCGGAGCAACGCGTCTCGATATCAGACGCGTACATTCCCTTCCATCCGTGCGAGACAATCTCGATTCCGGCTTATCTCTTTCCCGTTCTCTCCAACAATTGAAGGACCGAATGGAAAGCTGGTTTATCCCCAAAGAAATTCCGAGAAATCGATGGTCTTATGCCCATAAACCCTTCTCCCTTTCATTGAGGACAATCTTTGATCCATACACCACTCAACATTCGAAGTGGATAACTGTCATAAATAACCATAAACATTACATCGTTCCAGTACAATCATTCAGCCTGGATTATTTGTTTACGGTCAAATGAGTATAATGCAATAAAATAATTTGTTTATACAATCGGGTACAACGTGATTCGAGTACATGTAACCAATATGCATTATACTTTATCAATCACCTTTGTCGCTTCCTACGAAATCGAAAGTGATCCACTTCGACTGTTGCGTGTTGTATACCACTTTTCCTCACTTATAAGATCGCCAGAATATTCGCTCTTTCCCCCTGGAGATTGAGAAGCGAAATGTTTGCAAATAAATCAGTTTTTCTTTCAGGCCTTCAATTGCAAATATCCTCCATGACGATTACAGCTATTTGGGGCATTCAAATTTCTTGTGTAAGTTGTGTTCGTTGAATGAGCGCTCAGTTGAAAACGACTCATTTAAGCGCATCGATCGGCTTTTCCTTTCAGATTAGCATTAGTATTTCCTATTGAAGAGTCTCCGGGACCGAGTCTCATCCAAGTATGGCGATCTCATCTTGCTTTATTCCGTAATGAAGGGAATCTGCTCTATACAGCAGGAAGTTTCCCTTCTCCCATTTTTATCGTATCACCGCATCCTTTGTACGCATCCATTTTAATGAGAGAACGTCGAGGGAGATGCAGATCGCTCCGACTGCATCCTTTTTCTCCCGACTTCCATCACTTGGTCCGAAAAGAAACAAGGGGGACGTAGATGAAGTCTTCGGGGATGGACCTCTTAATTCGTAAAACTCGATTTCCTGGACTAAGAAGAAATTTCCTTTTTTCTCACATTAACCCTTTCACTGGCATCGGCGTCTCCTGAAAACCAGGAGATGCTAATGCCTTCTCCAATGACTCCTTCAGGAGGAGGTTGAAGATTTCAATTTCCGTCTGCCAGTGAATGGAACAATAAGTACGTCTCCTCGATGGTTCACATGTGACCGTGGAGTTAGGATGCTGGGTCTACGGACCGAGAGACGAGTCAGACTGCAACGCTTTCCTCGCAGACGTGCATACAGTCCCACGAGGGATATCGAACGGCGATCTCGTCTTGCTCATGTGGGACTTCAATGCGCGAAATGAAAAATATATGAAGCTCCGTGAAGTAGAGTGATATGCCGTTTATAATCGCACGAGTGGGGAAGGTAGAATATATCTAAACTCCCCAAGTGGCAATACCCTGACCGTCACGATTATCTTCTTCCAGCGCACGGCTATCCGTAAGTATACTTGGATCACAGTCGGACTGTGTGCCAGCAATCGCCGATCGACAAGGTGATCATTTCAACTGACTGGAAGAACCCGGTAACGGATACGAAGGTAATGTGCGGGGTTGAACTGAGCACTGACCACCATAATTAGTAAGCAAACTCGAGATACGGGCGAACGTCAGAAGGGGGCAGAAAGCCACACTCGCAAAACGGGGGATGTGGGAAGCCAGATGCGATGAGAAAACTCGATCGGTAAAAATCATTCCCAACTGCTTCATCAGATTTCTGACGTAGAGACCGAATGGGATCTATTTCGATCTGGCATTTCGTCCACAGCAGTGATTGGAGAAAAGCGTGTCGGGGTTAGATAAATTTTTCTTGAGCTCCTGAACCTACTATGGCGGATTAGGATGTTCCCTATGCAGAGCCTACTTGCACGGAGAATACTAGAGCCGCCAGCAGCTCTAGGTATGAAATTTACGATCCCTACAGCAATGACCGAAAGAATCAGGCTGCTGATGCAAGCTGCCTCGGTGAGGTTCTTGCGGCGAATGTTGGGTGTTACTCGTCGTGAGAGGATGCTGAGTGCTGGGATCTCCTGGTCTTTGATCTACGCATTCGGATCGAGAAATCCAAAGCCGTTGGTTCCGACACGTCTCTCGCATGCCTCCCGAGAAACTCCCAGAAAGAGTCTTCGGACGGCAGGTCAGTCGTTTGGCTTCATACAAGGTGGACGGACGATATCGCGAAATCTCGTCACGAGAGGCTCTGCATTCCACCTGTCCTTTGCCCAGGGTCAAGAAAATTGAGCCGCAACTCGTTTAAGTTAGGACGAACGGCATTGAATATGAATGAACGAATGAATGAAATAGTACGGTTCGCGCAACTTCTCTCTCGTACTCGAGCCATCGTGAATGGAATGGAATGGGGGTAGGAGAGTGACGTCGGTTGGTAGCTCCTGGCTTCCATGACAGGATATCCGGCTTCGAAAAAAGTCAGACGTTTACTTCCTCGAGAAGGTCCCGACACGTTTGGGAAGTGATCCCTCTGCATTCCCCACTCCTGTCCCCAGATGCGCGACGCCAAAGAATCCCATTGGTGAAGGCCGAACCCGTGTCAAGTATCCCCGGCAAGTAGCCAAATCGAATCTCCGGGGTTAGATATTTCTTGGCTCTTTGACCAGGTTGAGGTTACAGATAGGTTGGGGTAGTAGTGATACCAGAGCGTATGCGCATTCAAAGGCCTTGAACCTCTTGCGTCCGGTTGCCTATCGCATCGAATCGTAATGAAATCAGCATGTTACACAAACGCTGGACAGGGAGGGAAACGGAAAGGTGTAGACAGACCATGAAAGGTACATTTTTGCCTGTTTTTCTCTAACTCATCGCCTAAAATTTCGGCGATGAGTTTGAGATTTTTTAAAATTATTTTATATATATATTTATTTTATTTTATTTTTTTTATTTTTCGATTTTCCCAAGTTCATCATTCCATGCCGATACAGATCCTTTGGGGGGTGCGGAAAAGTCCAAGGAAAAGTCCTTAATTGCAGGAAAAGTCCAAGAATCTCGAAAAGGAATACTTGGGATTGAAAAATCCCTTTAGATTGAACTCAATTAGACTGGCTGCTAAGGCCTGCCTGTTCATCATACGACAGTTATCCCGATCCCCTCATCTCTTCAGCGAAGATCAGTCTGGCCGATTGCTCCTTCACTATATCCCCCACCGGTTCTCAAGGGGACAAACACGACAGATCTCTTTCTTGATTTCTTTCAGATCTCTTTCTAGGCTCCGCCTAGCATATTAGTACACCCCACAAATACTTTAGACACTGCTGATCCTGCGTTATCCTCTAGTACAGGGGTTCCTAACCAGGGGTGCGTGGTGGATGCATTTCTGCTTCAGGGAGTGCGTAGGGAGAAAAAGGTTAAGAACCCCTGCTCTAGTGCTTTCTACAACTGCGGATCCTAATTTTACTACACCTAGGAACCAAAAGCCTTCTATACCAGTACTTCGGCACGAAAGAAATGGAGTTGCCCTCACCTTACAATTATACTGAGATCAATTAAAATTTCCCTGGCTACATTTAAAACAGCTGATTAGTCACCTATTAATTATCAAGTTAAAATAGCAACGAGACTCTTGGTAGATTTGAGCTACGACAAGAGGCCAAGTGCCTCTCCTACTACTGAAGGATGACCAGGCCTATGAACCACTGGAAGGTCGGGAGCCGCCAGCTTTCCTTTCGCGTCCGTACGAGTTCACACACAGCTCATTTATTGAGATCAATTTTATCAGTTTCTTCCTATGCTTTTCAGGATGCCGGGATTGCCAGTGTATTCGGCAGCTAAATGAAGAACCGATCAAGTCCATCGGTTTCTCATGTCTTGAAATCGGTTCGACAGAAATCGGCAGATGTTTTTTGAGTCAGGAGCCATGCTATGGTGGCTGTTCCCGCGAAGTGTCTGGAAGCATCGTCATCAAAGGATGCGGGTAGTCCGACACAGTTGCGAGGCCTACATTTGCATGTCCTAGCTGTAACGCTCGATAGGACGCAAGGAAGCCTCCATAATGATTGATCCCGAGGGTGAAGCGAATTCATCGGTACCTCGTTAGTCCGAATTCATCCTTGGGTTCGAACGCTGGAAGAACGAGAAGCAATTCCCTATTTGCGTAGTTTTAGAACTTCGTCGGCACTGGATCGTTACAGATGAAATCTGCTGGTTTGAGAGACCTCGCGGAAGAACGTACAAGGTTTTGGTGTTCCTGCGGGTGACGCAAACGTGAACGTAAGTCGTGAGGGCGGACATTTGCATGGGAAAGGCCTATTGCAGTGTGCTCGTACTTCTTGGATTATAGCGCCTTGTGATCGGCTCAAAGCATGCTCTAGATTTTTAAGAGGATAAGTTTTGTTCGCTCCGAAAACAAACTTTTGAAATAATATATGGAGTGCAATGTGCTAGAAGGTGCAATCCAAATATCTCCAACTGGTGTGCTTCTGAAAGGGGAGAAATTTAATAGCTGCCGTCAGGAAGAAAGTCAGTCGAACGAAATGAACATTATGTGAGGCTCCACTCTATCCGGTTGTTGATCGTCACAGAGATGTGTTGCAAGTTCAAGAAGTGTTGCTGATGCACTCAAAAATTATCCACAAAAGTTTTAAGTGGGAAATAGATATTGGCATCCATTCCGGTATGAAGATGGAATCGACTCAAAGACGAATCTTTCCTCGCCCTTTATTTCCTTTAAAAAAAAAAAAAGAAAAAAAAGGAGTGCATATAAGCTGCAATGTACGTATGTGATCGAGAAGTCATTTCCATTTCCATGGAATCCCTGGTCTGACTTACAGATGCCTATTTCCATGGATTTAAATTCCTGTGATTTATTTCTCTCTTTTTTCACTTTCATGAGCCGATTCAATTGAAAAACATTAATGAATATTGCTTTCCAGTGGCAAGAGCCTGTGATATGAAATTCTGTACGCGTACATGAAAAAAATGCTCGAGCCATAGCTCGGTACGAAATAGCACACGACTCATCACGGATCGAGAGGGAAATTTGTGAGCATCAGCAGATAATTAATTGAGGGAGCGTCTTGTCTTCCTCGTAGTCTTGTGCCCGACTTTGCTCTTGATTCTATCTCGCTGAAGCCCTTATCTGCTAGATGCCCCTAGTGGAAAATATATCTTGTAGAAATGATTGGCCCTGGCTTATATGAACGTCCCCAGGGTCATATAAAGAATTTCCACGGGAATAACTTGCCCCGCCTGAAAAAAAAAAATCAAACGACTGGAAATTCCGTGGAAAAGCAACAACGGAGCACGAAGAGAAAAAGTTCTCTGCTGTCTGGTGCCCAATAAAATTGCTATACGATTGCGCGAGGGTTCTTCATAACTTACCCCCGCCGAAATCAAGTTTTCTTTGCGGAGAATGTCCAGGAAGAATGCCCGCGTCGAAAGCGGCGAGCCGGAGACAGGGAAGGACATTGTATCCAGTTTCATTCATCCATCCTAGATCACTGAAATTTGTAATTAGACGAAACGGTCCTTAGGCATACTTACGGCACATAAAAAATGCATTAATTATAAGGCATGCATCCACCCCCCTCATATCAAAACCCGAGCTAAGAATAGAAGTACAATAATCGAGAAAATAGCTTGAGCGCAGCTGCTGGAATTCCTTCATCCCTTCTTTAGAGGACGAGACAAAGGTCAAACGAGCTGAAACAATCAAGAATATACCCTGTCTAGGGATGCAAATAACACGAAGGTAAAACCTACCCCTTTATCAACGATCGAAAAAACGCTGCTATATGCTCGGTTCCTTTCCTATTTTCCACTTCATCTTTCTCCGTTTCCAGGCGATGGGAAAATTAAAGTATTGAATCGCAAGAAAGGCACTCTACAATTCCAGAATAGCCTGGTTCGTAGAACTTGAGGAAACAGGGCAGCATTCCCATTGGATCCCACATCGAGACAGAGAAGCGAAGATGGAAGAGACTTTGCGTCTGGACTGCCCTTAGACTGCCGAGGGGAACGAGTCGGGAATTTATACAATGACATCTTACCCTTTATTTACCCGAGGCTTACGCCTACATCGATGAAAGGGTATTTAAGGAATGGAATTCACCACACGCTCGTTCGATCTCATTCTCGAGCTTTCGCGTCGGCGGAACGCTCGTCTCGTTTTCTTTCCATTCTCTCTCTGAATGTACCAGTCCCTGCACACCAAATCGGTCCAGTTTAGCCTCGTCTTGGTGGTGACTATAAAGGATCCGATTTGGTGTGCAGGCACCCTTTGTCTGACTCCATCATATTTCTTCTCGTCGCTTGATATTTTTTATCGACTGCTCTCATTTTTGCTACCTGCTGTTTTTCTTGAACGCAAGTGAAACATGGGTGAAAGTAACGAAAGATCATACGTTTAATTCAGCTATACAAATACGCGAAGAAACTCAAGAAATCCTGATCCTTCTATTGCCTTCCACATTTTCGCTAAAAAGTTATTGGGTGACATGCGTCAGATCCGTTTAACTTAAACAAATCTGATCTCACAATGGTCCGCTATGGGAATCCGTTTGACGGGGATAATCTTATTTCCATTGACGCCCATGATGAACCAGATCAGTTTACGAGTAAAGTTAAACGAATTTGGTGCATGTCACCCATAATCAGAGGGAAATGGTTGTCAGCTTGTGGCAGAAGAGACTTGAAGAATAAAGCAAGGAGAATTGTTTTTCTAATCAAAGGCCTTTCCTGTGATTATATGGGGAGAGGGGGGGGGGGCGGCATGAATCCCCAATGTACGTGGCAAGTTCCACAATTCCATGGAAGTGCTACTTCGATACCAGAGAGAAATTGAGAACGAAAATCATTATGTCTGGACTGAAATAAAAACTACAGCGTGTGTTGTCAGAGAATCTGCAGCTCTAAGAGGAAGTGGAATTTCGCAGAAAACTTACTGAATTATGGGTAAAATGATCACTCATGTAAAATTAATGGGAGGGCTTTTCTCTACATTTTTAGATACATACACAAGGCAAGGGAAGAAAAACTAAAGCTGTATCTCGGGTTGGGGTGGCCGGCCCCCCTCTCCGCTTGGAGCAGGACGCCACTGAACCCGCCCTTAGGCTGTAAGCATGAATGACATTTGAAGGAGAGATAAGGAAAGGATTGAGGGCTTGATTATGACAAACGAGCTCCTTGAGCTCCTTTGTGGATTAAACGTGGTCCTTTCTGGGCCTGGACGGGCTATTATATACTGTATATAGGCTCAATAGAGCCTATATATATATAATAGCCCGTCCCGTATATATAATATAGGCTCAATAGAGCCTATTATATAGGTTCAATTGAGGTCTTCTTCACTCGAGCCGCTTGCCGTTGTGCCATTGTTGGATGTTTAGCTGCGAAGCCATGAAAGATGTAAAATAATGGGCAGGTCTCTGTATGCATCAGGATCAGGCCGCAACTCGTCTTCGTTCTGAATGTGACCGCTGAGCGGCGAATGTAGGCAAACATCGCAGCGAGGCTCGGCGCAACCCTCACGTCACGAAGTCTCGGAAGGACTGGTGCTTGAGGATTTAGTCAAAATCGGTTTAAAGCTAAAACTGGGCAAACTACTCTAATTGAATTTTGAGATGATGGGGTATAGATCATTACTGCATTTGAGGTGTTATGATCCACCTGTAAACTTTGTAATGGGACAATGCATAGCTCAACGAATTGTTCTGAAAAAAACCAGGCAATCTTCTCAACACCTTCTATATGTCCAACATCGAGGGTTTGTGGATCTTATTATTTTTGCTTAATATACTAATCTTACTTTCTCCCATAGAAAACGGTGGAACGTTTATTTTTAATCACCCTATATATGCCACTGACATATTTTTTACAGGCTGCCTCTGAACGTCCGTGAAGCTCTCTAGAACCTCTTTCTCGGTATTTAGTAGATAGAGGATGCTTGCTTTCAGGAATCACTCATTTATCTGTAGCAATCTCATCGTTGGCATCGCGAAGGGCAAATATTTCAAGCTGATCTGCGCGTGTAGCATTGGTGACTTTTCCCAAAGATTCTTGTTTGAAAGATTTGGCGCTTCTGTCGCCGTTTTCATAATCAGCTGTGAGGTTGCGCCAGACATCAAAGACTCAAAATACAAAAGTGATCGCTCGGATAACTACACTCTAATTGTTGAAACCTATTGCTGCTGCTCCAAAAATACCGAGAGTTTTGTCATCAATGATGAGAGTAAGAAAGGGAACTTCTAGTGGAAGGCGAAGAAAAGTTAGTTCGATTCAATCTGAGAAATCTTTTCAGCCGGATTCAGGATCCTTGAAGCATAGCTGATGAGCCGTTCTGATCTTAATGGACGACAGTTTAAAAGCACTGCATCGATTCTTCCAGAAGATGCATCTCCTGCCAGGCTCAATAACACGGTAGATTGAGGTGAAAGAAGTGAAAGTATTGGAGATCGCGCCGGCGTTTCCTCGATGGCTTTAAAACTCTTCTTACGTTCGGTGGACCGTTTCTACGCCGTCGAAATGAACTCTGGAAAGCCGACGATATCAAGGAGAAATTCTTCTCCGGCATTCCTTTCACGGTTATTGGGTTTAACCTCGTCGCATCGAGGCCGAATGAATGTCCCAATTATTCTTCTTTCCTTTGTGAACTCGCATCCGTCCGGACGATACTCATTGCTTCCGAGTTTCGCGGATGCTCTGTCCTCGCCGGGAAGCGACTTGGATATCTTCCAAAGATGAAGGAAGCGATCATTCCTTTCCATTCCATCCATCGCTCTCGCTCGACATCGACGAAGATGCTTCTGACAAATAATGACCTCGACCTAGAGGAAACAGACGGTCAACGTCACTCGCGTCTCGTCCGTCTAAATTGGAGCCGATCGCAGGTTTTTTCGTCATCTGGTCAGTCATACACAGCAAAGTAGAAACGTACAAGGAGAGGTACAAATGTGAGAGGTACATATTGTGTCCCTCGGGTCTGCATGTGTGGTCCAGACGTACACATGTGTACGTTGCTGACGCAGACGTCCGGGTTCTCAGTGCAGTACTCAAAGTAGGCATAAGATGGCGTTTATGTTCCCTCAAACTTTCGAACTCGAGTCAGGACGCACCAGACCTTAGGAGAAGAGTTTTCTTCCTTTCTCTGTATTTATCTTATCGTAATACTTGTAAAGGAGTATTTAGTAAAAGTATAAATATCATGTTTCAATAGCAATCAATGATTCTGGAAAATTTTAAATGCTGGGGTTTTGTACGGGAACAGAGAAGTATATATACCAGGGTGGTCTAGTTACCTACTGTCCCCGTGATAACGGGAAAAGACTCTGTTCGTGAGACAGCCGGGACGCCCTTTGCGAAATGGAGACGTTATCAGTGAGAGGTCGCTGCCTGTCGTGGTGCCGGATGACGGGCCATTAAAGCTCCCTTCGAAGCCGACAATTGAGGTTCATGAACCGGTTTTTGAACCCTCTTAAGCCCGATGTGAATAGAGATAAGAAAGGTACACGTGTACCTTCTGTACCTTTTCAACGAACGTATTTTACGACATACGTTTGTACCTCATAACGTACAAAATGTGTACCTGACTGTACGTTTCTGCTTTGCTGTGTACTTGTTGAAGGCAATTTTTTTCTCATTGTTTTATCTGTCGATTGCCCATTCTTCGAGATCTCGACAAGGGAGGTTCGAGTACTATATCCATGTTGTCCACAATTTGCATCGAGCATACGCAAATCCCCTTGGATCGAATGACCAAAATGACCACATCGATGGCGCGGATCTCCTTATGTTTCTCAGAGTTTTCAACCTCGCTCGAAACGTTTTGCCGCTTCCTGATATGATGCGAGCGGATAAATTAATAAAGGTATCAAGGTTGGATAGTGGTATCAGGAGGCGATAATGTCCATTTGGTTACCACGTGTCGAGGACGAGCGTTCCTTAATTTTAGGATAGACCTCCTCCTCTTAAAGCTAATTTTTTGTTTTGTTTTGTGTTTTGTTGTTTGCATATCCTAGTCGCTTACTGCCTAGTATAGTCCCTTTCGTCTACATTGCCCCCCTTTATTTATTATTTATTTATTGTCCCCCTTAAATTCTCTTGCATTCCTATCTGCATCTCTCATTACCCGTGCCATCTGAATAATGTTGCCGAAATCTCGTGATATCAGAGGAGGAAGGCCTTTCTGCCGCATTCGTATATCTCACTGTTTTCCGGTCGAGGACAACACTTTTGGGCTCGAGTTCGACAGGTTTTCGGTTCATTGCGGAAGGAACGCGTAGCGATCACGAGGAACTCGGTCTGCTTCGAGCATTTCGGAGTCGAACTCGATGGGGAACGCTATCGCCTTCCGAAACGGAAGAGGGGGAAAATGGAGTTGGAAGCCGGAGACGCATGGAACCAGCACGCCCTTTTCATATTCTTGATCCAAGGGAAAAGCTGTTCGGGGTCCAGTTGCATTTACCCTCTCATGCACACAGGACTTATTTAAGAGGGATGGATTGCATTTTTTACTTCACATGTTTGAGACTGGTTGCAACCACCAATGGATGGATATCTCACCTGGAGACAAAAACTGAAAAGTCGATTAAAATGTTTTAATAAGGAAATAACGAACTGTTAAATACGATCGAGTCCAAATCGACCCGTCTCTATCTTTCCGTCTCCACATCCCGACTGTCTATAAATGTTTCTATACCGGATCCAATCGTGAAATGAATCTTCTGGGGAACGTCCATGAAACTCTGAGCCCCTTTGGGAAGTTCGCATATCGTCCGAGTCCACCCATGCCTTTTACCCGTTTCCTGTCTTTCTCCTAAAAAAAGAATTCGAACGGATCGTCGTGCACTTACGGCGTCTTGCATTTTTAACCGGACGCAGCCAGAAACGCACGAGATCCATCGTCTCATTTTCGATAGAAAACCCCAGCCTGAACCTATGGGAAAGTATCGAGGGCGACCTCGAGCTCGAGCTCCGTTAGGCCTTCTTCCTCTCGTTTCTGCGTCGCAACGACGGCCCTGCAACGACCAATCAATCGAGACACCCACGAACCCAGGACAGAGAGGCTGGTTCATTCTGAGAATCTCGAGACGAGACAGCTTTTGCTACGAAGAGTGGCTTTTCTGTTTACTTTTTTCCAGAATCGAGGCAAGTAACCTATTCTATTCTATAATGATGTTGAAGGTCGATTAGAGGCCAGACGAAGAGCCGTAAATGCTTAACGGCTAATTTCGTGCATCGGCAACAATGAAAAGGGCATGTGCCGAGCTCTGAAACCCGCATGTCTTTCTTTTGGTTAGGAAACCTTCTCCGAACCAGCAGCCCCCCCCCCCCCCCATTATTTTAAAATGAGATCCTGTTTTCTCAATGCTACCTGAAAGGAGGATTTCAAATTTTCTGTGAGCACTTACTTGGCTTCTGTGCCAAGAGGGAATGGATCATTCTCAGTTTTATTTCTCCGAATTCTCTGAGAGAAATACGAGAAAGGGGATTTTTCCACACACTACAAGAGATTCGAGAAAGGGAATGCGGAAGCGAGAAAAACTATAGAGATATGGCACGACCCATTTCTTTGATCTTTCGTGGAAACCTATTCCTCATCGGTTCGATGAGGACAGATCGACTGCAGCTTTCGCGGCTAATAGCCACTTGTGGTGACAGTACAGATGCAGTGGATCACGAGGGTCATTTACGAAGTCGATAACACCATAATGGCTTTCCGCTCTCTTCCCTTTTTTTTCCTTCTCCGGACGGTCGCATATCGACGGCTCTCCTCCATATTAACCCTTTAGTCAGGTTTCATTCTGAGGGGGGGGGGGGGGGGGGGGGGGGGGGTGCATAGCCCTGAGAAAATTGTGATGAGGTGAGGCTTCAGACGTTAGACTGTGGAATGAATTTTTTTTCGCGATTTAACCCTATCCGGTTTCCAGTAGAGAAATACGACATTATTGTCGAATGACACACTGGCTGAGATCTCTTTGTTTATGCAATTCTCTGAAAATGTTTTTGCACGAACACGAAGTGGAGAGACTGGAGAACGATCCCTTTAACATGAGGCATATTGCTCGAGAAACAAACGGTTCAGAAACGGCTTTCAGGGTCGATGTTTGAGGGAAAAAACGGCGGGAATCCGCTTTTTTCGTCTTTTGTGCGTGTAGGGAGATCTACGTCCTTTAATATCCGCATCGAGGGGAAAATGATAAGGAGTCGGGCTGGACTGGATGAATGGAAAACAGAAAATAACATCGGTCACATGTCGTGAATAGCTGACCCCGTTTCTAGCTATTCCATCTTATTTGAGACGCTCCATCGAACTGTTCGGAAGAATTGACTTCAAACATCTCGAAAAACCATTATACATCAAGATAAGTAATTTTAGCAGCATGCAGTCATTCCGGTTTAATTTATTTCTCCTGTTAGAATTATTTCTAGATTAGGTGACTCGTTCACACCACGATACATTTCCATTCCTTCCACGTCGAACCGACAGCGTTTCGAGCGACTAATGACATCCAAATCTTCGGGATTGGATGCTGCCTGGTTTGTCTAAAGAGACACACAGTAGAAACTTAAAAAATATTTAACTCTACTTCCCTGTATGTGTGCATCAATAATGAAGATCATTCGATATCCCATCCAAGAGATCTCAGCCAGTGTGTCATTCGACAATAATGTCGTATTTCTCTACTGGAAACCGGATAGGGTTAAATCGCGAAAAAAAATTCATTCCACAGTCTAACGTCTGAAGCCTCACCTCATCCTCCTTTCTGTCCGTCACCTCTCCTTCATTCCATGCTGTCCCTCACCTCTCCCTCATTCCATACTGTCCCTCACCTCTCCCCCATTCCATCTCGTCCCACACCCCTTCCCTGCCCCTCATTCAAGATTTTGGTTCGAGCGACAGTGTTCTACCGCCGAGAGACTCCTGCACCTAAAATTAAACGATAATTGAGGACAATATCGGGAATACAGGACGAGTTTTCGTCTCGTGCAATCGTCTCTTCGACGTTTAGACAAAAACGCTTCTATGGAAATGAATGGTTTTCCCTCTCGTTTCGCTACTCAGCGAACACAATAACAGCGTGCTGTTTCTCGTAAATCATTCGATTCGACTGAAAGGAAGGTTTTCAAGTGGGATGCAATCAGCGTGCGGTTCTATATCCCAGCTTCCATAATTGAGTTGCTGCAGCCTCCTCGTGCTGCTTTCAATCTTCATCGATCGTTATGAGGTCCTTTTGCACCCCTTCGCTTCGCGTCGTTCGAGGGGTTCCGGCGTCGACTCAATCTCGAGGCCGTTCTTGGACGGGGACAGATGTTCCCTCGGCTCCGGAGAGACCATAATTCATTCGGGAAGAGGGGAACGTGGCATGGACATCTCTCCTTTGTTTCGGGGAGAAAGGACAATGAGGACAGGAAAGACACGGAAGGTCCCTCTGGGAACTCCTATATATAAATATAGCCGGTAAGACTTCCCGAAAAGAAAGGGAGGATGGATGGATCCAAATCCCACCCCTCCAATGTATGGGCAACGAAGAGGGAGAGGAGAGCAAAAAAAAAAAGGAAAAGATTCTTATCTCCATCATGTCCCAAGGTCCTTGGCACGCCTTCTTTATTATATATATATAACAGCATGTCCTTCCATCTGATTATCTGGATGTAGAAGGATGTAGGAGGAAATATTTGCGGAAAGCCTCCTGTTTCTGATGCTCGTCTGTTGACACAACGCATCACTGTCCTTGTCTTTTCTCCTTCCCCTCTACCCACATTACGTCCACAAGGGTTTATCCATATTACGTTTCTTTTTTCCCATCCGTCCCTCTTTCGGTACGTCGAAGCGAAACCTTCGGGCGACCACCATCAGATCGGTTCGATTCGGTTGCGCACACTCGTCTTTCTCATGTTTTTTGACGCAGGAATTGCATTTAGGAGAAACACGCCTTCGCTTCTTGTGACCATTTCGCTCGTCCCAAGGGCCGAAGGTGGTTGTTCTCAATTATTTCACCCATATTTCACCCATTCTTTGATTCATGAGGCACTTTTGCTGAAGCAGGAGATCCACCAAGACATCGCCGACACAATGGTAACCATGGCAACCGATTAGTTGTCTAATTAAAGCTAATCACTCTTACATATTGCTAATAGAAGTCAATTTGCATAACGGTCACGATTATGAGTGCTTTCGTGCAAAAACAGTCAAGAAAAATTAACCATATGATTCGTGATCAAAGGTTTAATTTTGCGAATATCTTCTTGGCAAGTCTGGAAGATTTTAGGTTTTTACAGCTTTGCTCGCATGGACAGTAATGAAGACTGAGAGTCACCGGATTTACCCCACCCCTCTCTCCTCCCTCTCCACCCTCCCCACCCCCCTCTCCATCCTCCCCACTCCCCACTTCCCTCTCCTCCCAGTCTGTGCTTCAGACCGAAGTGCTGCTTCTCCACCTCGATCAAATGAAAGCGTTCATCCAAGGGTATGACGCGTGTTGTCCAGTCGAGTCCATCCGAGTCCACTCGAGTTCTTTCTACCATCTCTCAACTCGTCCATGTCTCTGGCGCATTCCACGTTTCACGTTCAACGAGTACAAAGCGCTTCATTTTAAGGATCAAATTTTCGATAATATCTCGTCGATATTTCATCCGATGAATAGAATCGACAGCTTACGGTAGCTTGAAAGGACGATGTCGAGGTGCGGGGAAGAGTTATGAAGACTCCAGAGCACTTGGATCCTGGTTTACCAAAGGCTAATCGTCACGAGTCAAGGCAGTTGAAAAGGAAGCGTCCGCATCGGAGCGTATCTAAATATTGCATCATATCATGTTATAATTATATCATATTAAAATGCCTCCCTGAATACATGATACCGGAGTTTGAAACGGCCAAGAAGCCAAAAAGAAGGAACACTACTTTCCCTGGTCCCTCTATGTGACCGCGTGAAACCTTTAGAAATATGGTGAAATACGTTTGGAAAACGGGTTCGCATCTTAGTACGTGCATGGAACCTCTCGTGAAGATGAGTGCTTTGGTGCATCGAAGGCAAGAGACGCAGCTTTTCGTGAATTCCAGTCCGCACCGGAACGAGTGAAATGGCGAAACGGTCCCACCGTGGAATGTTTGTCTCCTCCGAGCCTCTGCCTACACGGGTTATTTAGGAAAGAAATGCGGCTCGGGCGATCGGTGAAGCCGTGGAGAGACTGCTCGTAGTCATCAATCACGTTCCATCTCCCTTTCGAGAACATCCATTTTCTGGCCCGCAGAGCGTCGGAGCCGTCCTCGTGCGCAGTTCCAGGGAGCAAGTCTCCACAATGATCCCAACTGGACAATCTCATCGACGATCTATTTCCTTTTCTGTTTCCAGGTCCTCCACGTTATGTAATATGCAAATTTTTTCCAAACGGTTCCTTCTTCGGTAGGGTAGTATACAATTCGCGACCGTCGAGTTAAAACGACATTTATTGTTTTCCATCAAAGTAAATATTGTTGAGAGCTGGATGCGTATCTTTCGTCATATTCCTCTCCTGATTTGGACTCCATTTATACTCGAGTGAGTCATTTATACAGGTCCTGTAGATTTCGTCCGTCCGATCGTGCAAGGTAGCAGCCCGAAAGGTTGGACGGAGACGAAGTCTTCAAGTTCTCGGTCGTGTTTCATGCGGTTCTCGACTTAGCTAACAACGAATAACACAGTAAAGTGTTGAGCCATTGCTTAGATGCCACCATTTGCTACTGCGTAAGCCTTAACACTCGACGTAAAATTCATTCGGTAAGGGCTGGAGTGGCAATTAAAAAAAAATAATATAAAACAATAATACCACCTGTTGATCTTCATCCAGAATTCTGAAGAGTTTGCGAATAGGGATCCATGAAGACAGTTTCATCGTTCCTCATAGTCATCCCTTCCCAGAAATGCAACAAAACGAGACTTTTATTTACCGTGTCGTGATGATATTTGATCGGATTGATGGGAAGTTCCACATTCTCCCCAAATATATTCATGGAGTAGCACTCATCCATCACGGTGAGGTGATTGAATTTTTACGGGTGTGGCTTTGTGTTGCAGAGGAGGATCGAGTGTTCTGCAACGGGACCCACGACAACGTCATGTGCTGGCCTCCAACCCTGGCGGGATCCACGGCTCTTCTTCACTGTCCAAGGAACATAAAGGGGATCGACACTTCACGTCAGTCACATCTCTCTCTTCGAGGCATTTTCGAAAAGTTCTTGCACCCCTGCACTCGCTCAAATATCGTTGGCGTCGAGAGGATGTGTAGCTACCGAGAAGAGATACATATGGAATCTTAAGACTGAGTTCAATGGCGCATCCTTTTTTCTTCCATCATCTGAAATGATGATTAAAGCAAGCTTTATGTTACCAGAAAAGAATTCTCATGAAATCGCACCTGTCCCGAGTTCTGTTCAGCTAAGGGTGGCTGCATCCAGAAATGGAAAAACCAAGGTTGAAGATTAGCTTCTCTCTGGCAGGGCTTTGTCAGCTTCAATTGCAGACATTCTGGCTGTTGCATGACAATGCTTCTTCCTCATGTCAACAGGGTCCATTTTAAGCTTCTCGGTTCCAGGCATTGGGAAATATTGACTCGTCCAGTATATTTACCCAACCGAAGTCCCCGAGCTTTTCAAACTTTCCTCGCCATGAAAAATAAGTGGAGAGAGATTCGACGATATGTCGATGAAGTCAATTCGTCAGTGACCTTGAAGGATCTTCAAAAGCAAGGCTTTTATCGGGGACTCAAAGACATTGCAAAGCGATGGACAAATCGCATTGAGAACTCTGGGTACGACTTAAGGAGTTCTCTAGAAAAAGGGAGGTGAGCGCCCATGCGCCCTTGTTTTATAGACATGCTCGTGCACTGCTTAAGGACACCGACGATAGGATAGAGTGATCTTGAAGTGGTTCACATGTTTTTAGCTAGGGAAAGACAATGTTCTCGCTAGACGGCAGGCAGGTGTCTCATTATGGTCACCAGAAGGGAGGGAATGGGAAGAAGATCCTTCTTTTAATCATCCTACACTCTTAGAAAAAAAAAGTGAGCGATATCCGAGAAAGGGAGCGAAACTGGAGTTAGCGGTTTTACTCCCTAAAAACGAGGAAGTAAAGAATAGCAGTGAGATTGATGTAGGGAAGACCGGGGCTGTCATTGAGGCTTTTCCAAATGCTCCTGTTTTCCTCGTCTTTCTTTGAGGAGAGGTTTTCTTCGGGGTTTACTCCAGGGATAACTTATTATCGCTTTTAATGAAAAATGACAATTGAAAGGCTAGCAGAAAATGTTACGCTGGTGTGGATATGGATAAAGAGCGTTTGTACATAAACAGCTTCTGTCTGAATTATGGTAGCTTGGAAGAAATAATTTAGTTTAAGCGCAACGATTCAATAAGAAGCCCAGGATACCATATCACCGAAAACGAAATTCTGATCAGTCTCAGATGAGCTCTGAAAGGATTTTTCTGCTTTTCTAATATTGTGCCTAATATTTAGCACACGAGCCCTTTTCCCAGAGAACTCCTCAATTGGTTTCTGTTTTCTCTTGCCTCACAGCAAATTTAAGGAGTTGGTGCAAGAACTTTTTTAATGCTGCGCGGTCACAAATGAAAGAATCGGGAACCCACATGAAGTCGTGGTGCTACGATCGAACGTGGTTTCCGAACTCTCATCGTATATAAATCTAAGGACAGTCACGAGAGAAGATTAAAAAATGCAATGTCCTTCGGCAGAGCATGGTAATTTCCGAGATTTCCGGTCCGAGGGAAGGGCTGCTATCATTCCGGGACGATGGACACCCCTTGCACAAGTTTCCAGAGATTTTCTTCCCCTCCCCCGGCAGGAATGCACTCATTTATCACCCCGTGAAGAGATGAGGGAAGCCGAGAGAAAGATTGCATCGTTTAGAAAGCCGAGGTTCCTGGAGTCACGGGCGATGGAACGCGGGAGAGTACTTTCCGCACTCATCAGACTCGTCCGAATGAAACCTCCCGGGTCGTAAGGGAAGGAATCCGCGAAGGAGGAGACTCGATGAATGCATCCGATACCCGGAGTCGACGGGGAAGAAAGAGATTTCGGAGGAAGATTCCGCTCTTCCTTTCCCTCTTTCGACGAATATCGAGGTTTCGCTTGAGAAGGGGGGAAGCGAAATTCCATTTCGGATCCGCCCTCTTCTGCACGTCGTATTACCATACCGCTAGCGGTTCGTATAAATGGGTGAAAAAATTCCCTCGTTTTTCTGCATTAGGTCCGTTTCGTCGTCCTCGTGTCCCGTTTAGAAAGGGGTCGTAAACTGGAATTTCGCCTTTCTCCATTTTTCATCACTGCCATAACAGTTCTCATCTTATGGATATGTGCGAAGGGGGGAGGGGGGGACCTTCCGTGATCCTCATGACGGCCGGCATCCCATCGGAGGGCTGTCATAAAAGTCTGGCAGCGTCCCACTGCTTCATCCCCTTCATCCGGCTCCATAAACCCCTGTTATATGGTATTGGATTCACATAACACCACCCCATCACGGTCTTTCACGCAGGGATAGGTGGAATTATATGGGATCCTGCTAGAGTAGGAGTCTTGATTGAGTTATGTACAGGGTGATCTAAAATATACCTTGTAGGCTCACGAGGGCATTTTTGTTATTATTTTTATCTCAGATTTATCCATTCAGTTTTGAATGAGTGAATCAGAAACAAAAATAAAAAATTAACGCACGAGTTTACTAGGTAATTTTAGATCACATTGTATATCGGCAGATGCAAAAGAAAACTTCCCTGTTTCGTAAATTCTTGAGTTTTTAGTTCTTTTTTTTTAACCTTTGAGGAAATACTATAAAATTTGTTTACAGAATGGTCACTAAGTCGTGCAAGAATTGCTAAGGTGTGTCCTCTTCCTTTGAGTTCCGTGGTGTAATGGTAGCACACCTGACCGGCAAGCAGGAGGTCCGGGTTCAATTCCCGGCCGCCCCCCGGCTTTCGACACTATTGCGTTCCTTGCTTCAAGTTGCTCAGCAGGCTCCACAGCTCTCCTATTCCTGAGTTCATCTTTCACTGCCTCTTGTACAGCGGTCTGAGCGGCCCTAAGCTCCTTACGTACATCACTCATTCTAGCCATTATGGCTAGCACCGATTTAAGCACTTCGCACGGTAACTGCAGTGGCAAACGTTTTTTCCGCACCAGCACCAATCGTTTTTTATCTGCAGCGACTGCCTCATCGCCGTCCTGTGGGACTTCCTTCAACATTTTTTCTTCGAGTTCAACCTCACCTCGCAAAAACCGCCACCATGTTGATGGTATGAGCGGCCCGTTTGCGCAACATATGAAACAAAGAACGTACGTGATTATTTTGACTTCATCAATCGTGAGAACTCAAATTAATCGGCCATTACATAAAACGCAAACAGAAAACTATTGCATGGAACGTGACACGCATTCAATTAGTAGCACCCTTTGACACAGCTTAGTATGAAGCCTATGGAAGTAAGATGAGAAGATGATGATGCCAGTCTGAGCCTATGGCTCAGACTGGCATAGCCCAATGGACCTGGTGCTGAGTGTTGGATAGCCAAGCCTATGGCCTAGAAACAGGCCTCATGGACCTGGCGCTTTGAGCGGTGGATGGTCTTGCCTATGGCCTAAAATGACATAGTCTCGTAGACCTCGCGCGTTGGGGTGACAGCCACCACCACCACCACACTTTCGGGCTCTTCGAATTAAAGTATACGATAAAGAGGGAAAGTCAGGTCAAGGTCGTGAAAAGAATCTAACTCCACGGTATAGAGACAGCTGCCCTATTGGAGGGTGTTACGGGAAATATATATCCTTGTAAGTGCAACATGTAAGTGCAACAGCATTCGACTTTTTTTTTTTTACTTTTTTCGACTAAAGTAGCGTTCTACGTTTTGTCCGTTCGACATATTTTCTTTCGACATTATGGGAATTCGACCACCTTTCCATGCGACTAAATGGCATTCACCCATGTGGTTTTCGACCTTTTGTCGGGTACCCCCCCCCCACGGAGAGATCCCTCCGGAGGGCCCAGGAAGGATCTCCATGTACTCATTCCCGCCGAGGTTGTATTTACTTTACTGCAGGGGTATCAAACTCAAATCGGTCAGCGGACCGCATTCCTTACCTTGCAGATGCCTGCGAGCTGCATCCATAATTTTTCACCGAAAGTTGTGCTAAAAGTCAATCCAAGCGGAAATTTCAAGAAGAAACCAGATGAACCTCCGTGGTGGGCCGTATGTTTCACACCACTGCTTTACTGGATCAGAATTTGAGTCAAGTAATTGAGAACTGCAACTCTTTCTGTCTAACAGGAAGTATATGCCGTTATCCTAAGATTTACGAGTGATGCCAGATACATCACCCCAAGACCAACTTTCACATTCTATTCCCCTCAGAAAGGGATACGACGACTTGACTTCCTAAAAAAAAATATAAAATTATAAAGTTAGAAGCTAAAGGTATGGTGGGCCCCGCTGTCATGTGGTGGACCGACACATGACACTCGCCCACCATGGTGAGATCCTCCCAACATGAGGGCTGGCAGAGAGCAAGACCCTCATGAAGCTAATGACTTAACCCTGAGAAGGTGACTCATGGCTATGGGGGAGAAGTCAACCCGAGAGAGAGCTGCT
>CAJPEV010001308.1:54115-69936 GCA_905338385.1 Darwinula stevensoni | reverse complement strand
CCGTAACCTTGCAATGAATGATGCGAGCTTCGAAGCAAGAAACATGACGTCTCTCGCTACAGCATTTGACTAGTCTAAACAGTGCGTGGAATGTGTCGGCCGCTTGTCGCACGATCTAACTCTTAAAGACCATCGGTTAGGCAAGGTTAAAATTAATCTAATGATCCAAAAGCTCATCCCCCTATAGACCATTGACCCAACTCAGTTCGATGATAAACACCTCCCACCTCCCACCTCCCACCCAAGCCCCCCAGTGAGGCGATTGATAACACAGCTGACAGTATTCGCGGGATCGACTGCACCGTCGAGATTGCCTCCACCCACCTGTCTTCGCCCTCCCTGTCGGCGTCAGACAGGGAGCCCGCGAGGGCGTCAGGGAGGTTCTCCCAGCGGTTGGGGCTCCCTCGTCATCCGCAAAAACGCTGTCAGACTCGCCCTGCGTCACCGTCGCGCTCTGGAACCTGTATGTGACGGTCAGCATTCGCGACATTCCCTTTGGTTTCTCTTCGACCATACTCAATGCAAAACTCTTTGCAAACTTCCAAAGGAAATTAGTAATTTGCAATTAGCAATAGCGTAACAAACTACATCATGTTTTCCCATCAATGTTTCAATTTTTCGACTATTCTTGGAACTTTCCGATCTCAGCACAAAACATGCGTGACCTAAATATAAATAACTTTTTTTTTTCCGAGACTCGGGGAACTCTTCGCCGATTGCGCTTCTCTGTCAAGGTTCGTTGAGATCAGTCGAATCTGGATTGTTCCTGCACTCAAATCTTTCTGTTTGCCAAAAAACATGTTTGTTTTTCCTTCTGCATCCCAATTGTTTCTTAGATTTGGCTTTTTTCTTTAGCCGGCATGCAAGAGGGCAAGCCACACGTTGCCAGCTCAGCCTCTCACAACATGCCCGTACAGGGTGAGTCAAAAGTAATGCCCACCTTTTCATCGGTAATGTCTCATGACTGAGGATTGCAATGCGACCATGATCACGTGGAACCAACCGACAGGATTCCATGGGAATTTTAAGACGAAAATATCATCAGAGTCACAAAGATTCTCATATGGATCTCATAGGGTTATGTACAAATCCTGTAGGATCCTTATTCCTGATCCTGTAGGATCCTTATTCCTTTAAGAATCCCATATGATTTTTATGTTCAGAAGTCTTATAGAATCCCATTTAATTTTTTCCGCATGAACGAGATCGCCTCGCGATCCGACTACTGTCTTGAGTTATTATCGATCAAAGGATTGCCAGAACTTTTGACTCACCCGGTATGTATTTCACAGAAATAATTTCAGGGAATCTCATGTTTCACTTGATGCATATTCACTTCCTCCACCTCTTCGCGCGGGTTCAATGAAAGCCTTGCTGATGCGATAATTAAACTCCCCCTGTTCGGAGGCCTCTGGAGAATCGTGTATTGAGTGAAACACACTGAAACTCGGGAATTGGGTTAAGGAAGACATGCGGAAGAGAATGACAAGGGAAAAAAAAAATTATTTCATATTATCACCACCAGGGGGGAAAATGGCGCTGTGCTATAATAAGGCTTCGAATGATGAGAAACAGACTCACGATGCCATTCACGCTCCATTCCGTCGTTGAAACACGATCGCTCGGTTTGAGCAAATTGTGATTACCAAAGGAAACCATTGCTCCAATGACCAATAACAAATTACAGCGCCACCTTTTACCCTGGTGGTGCAAATTCGAACTAATGTTTTCCCCTCTCATTCTCTTCCGCGTGTCTTTCTTTACCCAATTCCCAAGTTTTAGTGTGTTTCGCCCAGTATACGATTCTCCAGAGATCTCTGAATAGGGAATTTTAATTACGGCCACCGCGTATGATACGTTTTGGATACAAATAATTCGAAGTCCAAGACTCACAGCGGTTCAGGTAAGATTTAAGTTGGGATATTTCTCATGCTTTCCATCTTCATGATTTAAAAAAAATTAAAGTCCTAGGATTTAAACTTTCACCTGAAATTGGATTTAAATTAAATCCATTGTCAGGCGGAGAAGGAAAACTTCGGCGCTGACGACTCAGCATCGTCAGAAAGGATTAGATTGGCGAAGAAAGTAATAAAAAAATGGAAAATAAACATGTCGGTGCATGCCTTTCGTAGCAGCCTTGCCCGATGTCAAGGACCTAGGGAATTGCCATGTGAATCACATTTCCCACCTAATGAGAAATCATGTCCGCAATGTCTTATTTACTTGCACAGCTTTATTTGACGGGCTTCTTCATAGATGAATGAGCTAACTGACAAGATTCGGGGACGATGGCCTTCGTATCCCCGCGAGCGAGGAGATCATGGCCGAGTGCTCTATTTTATAATGTGTCATTTAACATATGAATATAAATTATAAGGTGGAACATATTTCCCATTGTAGATCATGGATAACTGCGACTTTCCTTGAAGTGAGTTTAAATTCTTGCTGCATTATGGGTCATTTCAGGCATGATGATTATATAAATTGCAACTGAGTTCGAATGACATGTAAAAGTTTAAATTTACAGAAACATTAAATGTTGTATTTGAAATGAATGAATTCAAACTCAAAATAAATTTCTTTGATGAGTTCCATGCAAATATTTATTAGATTGAGAAGCTGATGAAGAAGAAGAAATGTCAGGCAATTCAAGTCAGGCAATCCAAGTCAGGCAATCCAAGTCAGGCAATCCAAGTCAGGCAATCCAGGGCCCGGTCCCGGGGTCTACGCTCTAGCGGGCGCTCCGAGCAGGACACCAGACCGCGTCCTGAGTGTTCGACTCGATGAAGTCGTCGAGGAAGCCTGGGGGAGAAAGAACGGAGCGCCATCACAGGCGGTGCCATCCCGCTCTGCCCTCCCTCCCCCCTCCCTCCCCCCTCCCCCTCGCTGGACTCACTGGCGACTTTGGTGTAGATGCCGGGGTCTTGGGGCTTCGCGCAGCCGTGCCCCGTGGAGGTGATGCCGAACTGCTGGAACACTCCGGCAGCGTTCTGGATCATCAGCGGCCCTCCGGAATCGCCCTGATGCAAAAAAGAGGTTTCGCCGACTCCTTCGTGCAAGTTGCCAGTTGCGTTGAAAACTCAAATAATCATCGACACGCCCGTAAATTGATATGCTGGTACTTAATCTCGGGTGCTTGGAAGACTGAGGTTGGTCATTTCGTAATGCAACGGCTTTCCAGGTGACTTCGCTTAACCTTTTGTTACCTTACCGTCTGAGTTTTTCGGCGAATTCTATCCCCCACTTTCGCTGTCATTCGCTGTTCCCATCATTATTAATTGAATGAATTTTCTCTGAAACTTCTATCCTTTCCCTTGACCTCAGTGGCCTCAGAGAAATTAATGACCTCAAAGAAATTAATTTAAAAATTACTGGGATGTACATGAAAATATAGAAAACGAGAAAGAGATGGAAGGGAAGATTATGAAAATTATAAATGATGATTTTTTCAGTGATTAAGCGCATGCAAAGTGGTTTTTCAACCGATTTACCATGTGATAGAAAATAATGGGAAACGGAGGCGTTAACGAATTTAAAAGGGAAAACTATTTCGAAAAAAAAACAAACAAGAGTATTCCCGTTTTCTAACACAATTTAAAAACCTAATTACGTAATCCCTTCGACATTCCATCAGTCAATTTTTTTGCAAATTTTTTTGAAATTTTGCCGTCGCTCTTTCTTAACTCCTGGCAACCTAAGACCGATTCTCTTTTGTCGACGGCACTAAAAAAAAGTCTCGAATGGCAACGTCGGCCCGGGACGAACCCACCTGGCACGTGTCCTTGCCGTCGCCGTCGGCGCAGAACATGGAGTCGATGAAGGTGTCCGGCCAGTGGATCCGGCATTCGTCTTCCGTCACCACGCTCAGCTCCGCTTCTTTCAGCACGTCCGAGGTCTGCCCGCCTGTGTGGGGGGATCCTTGTCACATTTTCCGGGATTTTTCCGGAGGTACTTGGACGGAAATTTTTTCCTTCAGAGCTTTTATGCGACTGGATATAAATGTTGAGATGAATCTTCGCGGTGGGGGGAGGCGAGAGCACGTTCGGATGGAGATAGTGGCCGCATATGTGCCAATGCTACTTGAAACACGGGACTTTAAAGTTAACGACAAAGCCCGTTCAGCGCCTCATTCCGAATCGTCTCGGGAGAAATTCGTATGCGATCCGTCTTTCTGTCCCGTCCCTTAAGAAATGTCCACTGCGATACCCATTGATCTTCCCTGCGTCGATTTGGTTTGACGGCAGGTGGATGGCCGGAGATCGAAGTTGCATCTTACTCTAAGGGGACATCCCACACGGTAGAAATCTCAGCGGACGTCCGCCTTCGAGTNTTTTACCCTGGTGGTGCAAATTCGAACTAATGTTTTCCCCTCTCATTCTCTTCCGCGTGTCTTTCTTTACCCAATTCCCAAGTTTTAGTGTGTTTCGCCCAGTATACGATTCTCCAGAGATCTCTGAATAGGGAATTTTAATTACGGCCACCGCGTATGATACGTTTTGGATACAAATAATTCGAAGTCCAAGACTCACAGCGGTTCAGGTAAGATTTAAGTTGGGATATTTCTCATGCTTTCCATCTTCATGATTTAAAAAAAATTAAAGTCCTAGGATTTAAACTTTCACCTGAAATTGGATTTAAATTAAATCCATTGTCAGGCGGAGAAGGAAAACTTCGGCGCTGACGACTCAGCATCGTCAGAAAGGATTAGATGGGCGAAGAAAGTAATAAAAAAATGGAAAATAAACATGTCGGTGCATGCCTTTCGTAGCAGCCTTGCCCGATGTCAAGGACCTAGGGAATTGCCATGTGAATCACATTTCCCACCTAATGAGAAATCATGTCCGCAATGTCTTATTTACTTGCACAGCTTTATTTGACGGGCTTCTTCATAGATGAATGAGCTAACTGACGAGATTCGGGGACGATGGCCTTCGTATCCCCGCGAGCGAGGAGATCATGGCCGAGTGCTCTATTTTATAATGTGTCATTTAACATATGAATATAAATTATAAGGTGGAACATATTTCCCATTGTAGATCATGGATAACTGCGACTTTCCTTGAAGTGAGTTTAAATTCTTGCTGCATTATGGGTCATTTCAGGCATGATGATTATATAAATTGCAACTGAGTTCGAATGACATGTAAAAGTTTAAATTTACAGTAACATTAAATGTTGTATTTGAAATGAATGAATTCAAACTCAAAATAAATTTCTTTGATGAGTTCCATGCAAATATTTATTAGATTGAGAAGCTGATGAAGAAGAAGAAATGTCAGGCAATTCAAGTCAGGCAATCCAAGTCAGGTAATCCAAGTCAGGCAATCCAAGTCAGGCAATCCAAGTCAGGCAATCCAAGTCAGGCAATCCAAGTCAGGCAATCCAAGTCAGGCAATCCAAGTCAGGCAATCCAAGTCAGGCAATCCAAGTCAGGCAATCCAGGGCCCGGTCCCGGGGTCGACGCTCTAGCGGGCGCTCCGAGCAGGACACCAGACCGCGTCCTGAGTGTTCGACTCGATGAAGTCGTCGAGGAAGCCTGGGGGAGAAAGAACGGAGCGCCATCTCAGGCGGTGCCATCCCGCTCTGCCCTCCCTCCCCCCTCCCTCCCCCCTCCCCTTCGCTGGACTCACTGGCGACTTTGGTGTAGATGCCGGGGTCTTGGGGCTTCGCGCAGCCGTGCCCGGTGGAGGTGATGCCGAACTGCTCGAACACTCCGGCGGCGTTTTGGATCATCAGCGGCCCTCCGGAATCCCCCTGATGCAAAAAAAAGAGGTTTCGCCGCTTCCTTCGTGCAAGTTGCCGTCGCGTAGGAAACTCAAATAATCACTTACCCTTACTGTACACCTTACTGTACCTGTTACTTACCTCCTGTTACCTTCTGAGTTACCTTACTGAACCTGTTACTTACCTCCTGTTACCTTACCTTCTGAGTTTTTCTGCGAATTCAATTTCCCACTTTCCTGTTCGTTCGCTTTTCCCTTCTGCGCAAACGAATTAATTTTCTCTGAAACTTCCTTTTTTTCCCTTGACTTCTATGGCCTCAGAGTAACTAATTTTAAAAATTAAAGGGATGTACATGAAAATATAGAAAACGAGAAAGAGATGGAAGAAAAGATGAAATTCATAAATTATGATATTTTCGACAATTAAGCGCATGAAAAGGGGGTTTTTCATCCGATTTACCATGTGATAGAAAATAATGGGAAACGGAGGCGTTAACGAATTTAAAAGGGAAAACTATATCGAGAAAAAACCAAAAAACAAGAGTATTCCGGTTTTCTAACCCAATTTAAAAATCTAATTGCGTAATCCCTTCGACTTTCCATCAGTCAACATTTTTTTGCCATTTTCCTGCAATTTTGCTGTCGCTCTTCCTTAACTCATGCCAACCTAAGACCGGTTCGCATTTTTGTCGACGGCATTAAAAAATTCTCGAATGGCAACGTCGGCCCGTGGACGAACCCACCTGGCACGTGTCCTTGCCGTCGCCGTCGGCGCAGAACATGGAGTCGATGAAGGAGTCCGACCAGTGCATCCGGCATTCGTCTTCCGTCACCACGCTCAGCTCCGCTTCTTTCAGCACGTCCGAGGTCTCCCCGCCTGTGTGGGGGGGGATCCTTGTCACATTTTCCGGGATTTTTCCGGAAGTACTTGGACGGAAATTTTTTCCTTCAGAGCTTTTATACGACTGGATATAAATGTTGAGATGAATCTTCGCGGTGGGGGGAGGCGAGAGCACGTTCGGATGGAGATATTGGCCTCATATGTGCCAATGCTACTTGAAACACGGGACTTTAAAGTTAACGACAAAGCCCGTTCAGCGCCTCATTCCGAATCGTCTCGGGAGAAATTCGTATGCGATCCGTCTTTCTGTCCCGTCCCTTAAGAAATGTCCACTGCGATACCCATTGATCTTCCCTGCGTCGATTTGGTTTGACGGCAGGTGGATGGCCGGAGATCGAAGTTGCATCTTACTCTAAGGGGACATCCCACACGGTAGAAATCTCAGCGGACGTCCGCCTTCGAGTTGGTGGGAAAAGGTGTACGTCTGCGATAGGGTGGGTTTCAAACCAGGGAGGAGTTACCTCTTTACCTCTAGAGTTACCTCTAGAGTTACCTCGAAGTTCGATTTCCTTCATCCTGCTTCCAAACCAACATTAGTGTGAACATTTTAAAGGGATTATGGCAAAGAGATTGTGGATACTCACCGAACAAAGTACGTCCCCACCCTATAACGACGGAAGTGCTCCCAGGCTCGGGGGAGTCCCGCGACAGGCACAGGGGGCGGATGTTGGGGAACGCCTCCCAGTCCACTGGGTCGTTCAGCGTCACCAGGGCGATGTCGTTCTGCTCCGTCTTGGTGTCGTGATCCGGGTGGCGGAGGACGTTCGCCGGGAGGACTGTTTGCTTCATGGTTGTCGACTCCCCGGTCGTCGAGCTGTCGTGCTCGCCCAACGTCACGTCCACGCTATCGAATCTGGATGCAACGGTAACGAGTTGCATTCTTCAGTGCATGAACGCAGTGAATCCGGTAAGAAGTGAAGAAATGTGCCAGATTGTGATTTCCGTCGATCCTTCCTTTTCCCAATAGCTGCCAGCAGAGGACAAAGAACTAGGGATCGCCACCCGCACAAAGAACTTAAATTAATTTGTTTTGCTTGAAAATTGACTTTCCCAATGGTTTAACACGATCACGGTTAGTTCAGATCGGCCGATCAGAGTTGTACCTTCGCTCCCCTGTTTTTACCACGGAGTTACCCGAGCCTCGGTTGGACAGAGGTATGCCGCATTTAAAGACGATTCTTTGTTCGTCACTGAATAAATTTCAATCACTTGAATGAACGAACCATTCCATTTCTAAATCATGAACGTACGCCTGCATTTCTACTCTATGGAATAAAAATACTCAAATATAATATACAGTATATAGACGATCGTGACTGACTGACGCTATTTCTAACCAAGTTCTAGAAAGGCTAGAAATCTGAAAATTGGTACACATGTACCTTTTGGGAGGCAGAGTTCAGAAAAAATCCGACTTTGGAGGTACATGCCTTGGGGATACAAATTTTGGGGGAAACGTTTTTCTTAAATACATTTTGTGACAGATGAGGATGGCATTCAGAGAGTCAAAAGAATGTCCTATGTTCGGTGGTGCAATAGTGGCGAATCTGACTGGCAATTCCCTGGTTCAATTCCCAAGCATTCATGGGCTTTTTTTTGGGTTTTTCTTTGCCTTCCATGTCCCGTTACTCATTACTCCATAACATTATTTTTGCCTTCCATGTCCCGTTACTCATTACTCCATAACATTATTTTTGCCTTCCATGTCCCGTTACTCATTACTCCATAACATTATTTTTGCTTGGGTGAAACGGAGAGACATGGAAAGCTGGAACCTGGCATGGAGGTGCCTACCGAGACGATGAGTTGAGGAAAAACGCAAAATTTTATATCCATGCCCTGGGAGATATTTTTTTGGGGCCGACGTTTTCAACTATTTTTTTTTTTGTCCTGGCGTATTGTGCTGGTGTGGAAAGAAGTAACTAGGTTCATAACTACCTATTGGGATGCTCCATGCAGAAAGATTCAGAAATTAGAAGTAAATGCCCCAGGAGGCACATGTAAAGGTGAAACTTGGCAAGAACGTGAGCGCTGGCGCACTGAGCTCAATTGTTCAATATATAGCTGGAGTTTAACGTCTATACTTTAAAGGTTTTTTTTTTATACCACCCAAAACTATTACTCACCACATTGACGAAATGGACTTGACTTACGAAGGAATTACGGAAGTCGAGGAATTAATACTGTTTGGTATACTTTCTCCGGACAATTGTCGGGAGAGCTATTGTGCATGAAGAAAGCCAAATTTACACTTGATCAGCTTAAATGCATCAGCGGCTGCATGTCTCTAGCATGAAAAAAACGCATCAAAGCAACCAAGAATTCCATGCAATGAAAGTTCGATGAAGAAAGACTTCGTTACAGTGGGAAAGTCGAGTAAAAAAAGAATTTCTACCCATATTGCATATTTCCCTTTAAAAAAGTGTTTTTAGCAAACATTTTTCTGCAAAAACATTTTTAGCTAACATTTATTTAGCTATTTCTTTTTTTTTTTAGCAATTCCCTTACTCTTTTTCGAAGCAGTGAGCCGCAGTGAGGACATGGCGGTCTGTGATGAGGGTTCCCCCACACAGGAATGTCTCATCCCCGATATTTGTAAGGATGTACGCAATCCAGGGGTATTTCCCCGGGTAGTCCACCTCCTGGCCCCCGACGATCCGATCCCCGCCTCGGCCCCTCCAGATTCTCGACCTTCGGCTCGGTGATGCGCCGAGGTCGCCGCACGCTGACGAACGAGGCAGAAAGCAAAGTCATAATTTCAAATGTAATCCTTTTTTGGAAAAGGATTGACTTTCTATGCTTAGGGCGTGGAAACACGGTTAGGCTTTATATATATATATGATTATAATTTATTCATAAAAGTGCATTCCCCTGAATGCGTTGGACTGGATTATCGGGACTCCTGAGGCAAAGCCAATTATCGCAGGAAAAAAAAGAATTTAGTTGCTTCTATTGGCTCGCAAAATGAAAAAGACTCCTGAAGAAAGATTGCTTCCATATTCATTATTGGTACGTACTGCAACTGTCAGAAATGATTTGTCGATTCCGTGACCCGAGGGATGGTCGCCTTCGCCCCTCAAATCCTCTTCTGTGCTGAGTTTCACCTATAAATAGACGATGAAAACCTTTCGCATGAATTCAGAAAAAATTACACCAGAAATTTTGTCACGACAGACTCTTTGGAAGCCATTCAAATGTGTACTAAACAACAAACAATTCCTGACTAGCTAATCGGTATTCGTTGCTAGCATATAAATAAGTAATAGGAGTAATCCATGAAGGAAAGGTATTTAATCATTCCATCACATGTCACGGCTCAAAATGTTATGTCACGCGTAGAGTCCATTAGAAACAACCGAAAGAGTTTGTGGATTGAAATTTATTGTGCAATGTCACAAGAAAAAGAATAATACAGACTCGCACATTTGGGAGATTCGTTTCAGGAATGACTCACTTTTCGAAAAATGAGTGTACCAAATGACCTCCTCCAACAGTGATGCGTGAAATCTGACAGGACTTTACAATTCACATTACTTTACATTTCACATTACTTCGCAATTCGCAAACAAAATCTTTCAGTTGTTTCTGAGGGATCCTGAATGTGTTTTACTTCACTGAAATGTACCTTCCCATTGAGGACATGCCCTAAACTCGTAGATTCGTGAGTCTACTTTCTAGGGCGCGTTTGTCATTGGAAATGAGATATGTATGGCCCAAGATTCTGACAGTTGGAAAACGGTGTTGACCCTCCAAACTGTCGAACATTTCAATGGTCACGTTCTTCTCTATCGACACCGCTTTACGTCAGATTAATCTTTACAACCTTACATGTACTTGGGAATATAAAAACGACCATTAATCCTCATTTTTAAATTTAAATCTCATGTCATTATGTCTCATTATTGCAAATCTCATTATGAAATATTGTGGAATATGGTAAAAAAAAATTTGCAACTTGAGATTCAAAACCAATCATGGCTGATAGCTTGACGTATTAATGATAACACATTCTAATGAATGCTCATGGAACAGTTACCCATAACAGTCACCCGTGGTTAAGCTCCACAAAAGAAGTCATTCGCTGTCGTGTCGTATTCAAAACTATTTCCAAGAAAATTAAAACACTTAAAGATATTTATAAAAATGAACTTTCTCGGCCTGGTACATTAGAGAGGGGGGGAAGGAAGTGCTTTGCATAGTAATTCACTTCTAGAGCAATTAGGAAACTGGGAACCCATGAGATTGACGGATCCACACTCACCGCAAGTCACTTTGCACCGGATTCCAAGGGAGGAGCGGGTGGACCCGACGGAGTAGAGGAGGGCGTTCACGGATCTCCCCACGTTCACCGCGTTCCTCAGCCGATTCTCCCGCCCGCACAAGCTGAAAATATCCAGAATCACATTTTTTTTGCATTTATTACTCCTGAATTGCTTAAAATACGTTCTTCGTGGTCTGTTAACTGACTTCCGCCACTTCTCTGGGACAATCAAGCCAGTGTGGATGTAGTTGAACATGTGGACATGTTTCAATTTTCGCTCTTCCTCCGCATGTTCTATTTAAGGAAACTTCGAATTTAGCATATTAAAGGTAAATGGTGACTGAAATGCGTTCCAGCATTGGCAGTGTGTTTCCTTATAAGTTTTCATCAATGTAATTATTACTAAAAGTTATTCCTTCTATTGCTACTATTAAAGCTGTGAACCTTACTTTTATTGTTATTACCTTTGGGTCTGTCCACGGTTCCGGATGGGACATAACCAGTAATACTTTTAGTACACAAAATGTATTTAACTATACTATGGATGACCAATCAGCATATGAAGGCTGCAAAAATTAGCTTTGGGTGGTCACTCAAAATTCCACAATCCAAAGTCTTGCACTTTCTCTTACGCTAGAAGTGTACCTATGTACAAAGAAAAGTGTCAGACGTGATATTTCGTGAACCTCAAGTTAAAGTCACTTGCACTGATGTTCACGTATCTGTCATCGAGGAGATCCTAATAATATAGTTTTATGCTCATTCAATAGATTGAATGAATGATTGAAATTAGTATAGGTCATCCGAAGATGTCAACGCTTGAAGCAGAATGTAAGCCTATTTCGCGACAGTGTCGGTTTTATCATGTTCCGAAAGAGTATTGTGAAACGAGAAGTCATTGCATATATATTAGGCTCATTTTAAATTAGCGAGTTTGCTTGCCCATTGGCTAGACAAACTCGCTAGGGTTGAGCTTCGGCGCTCAATTACCTTGGATATTGATTAATTCATTTATTATTTGCGAAATGGCAAACACGTCTTTAAAGTACGTCCCCATTGAAATACGTGACATATGGGGACGAAAGTCATCATTTTTATCAAAATCATTACTTCTAGTATTTCAAGTGTGCCTAACTTTAAATATTTTCTTGTTTCCCTTTTTGTATGGGTGCAGAATACATTTTGAAATAATCCCTCCAATAATCTACTCTAAGGGGGCATATTTAAAAAGTAGGATTTTTCCTGTACTCAGCCATCAAATAGGTACTTCTGAGGGAATTTTAAATTTTCTGTTTGTTTCGTTGAATCAAAAAAAATTGAGGAAAATGGGACTTAAAAAAAAGTGCCATGATGGGTTTAAACGAAAATTTATTCTTCTGAAATGGAGACTCAGGAAACTCCATGCCACTCAGTTTCAGCTTCATACGTTTCCCCTTTTTACTGGGGGTAAAAAATACATTTGGAAAAGCAACCCACCCAAAAGCTGTGAAAAAGTTGATTTTTTCATTGAATCAACATCGCGTCCATTATGGGTGCGCCAGCTACTTTTCTATTTCTGACCGATTTGGTCGGATATGAAAAATTATTTGAAAACGTTACGTCCCCAAAAATATCCCCCCAAACTTCCAATATTTCGGAAATATGACATTTTTCCTGAGCTTAGTGCCTCAGCTGTCACATTCTTGCCAAGTCTCTGCTTTACAAGTGTCTCCGTTTGATTGAAGCAAAGAGAACTATTTGAAAATATGTTCCCGAAAAGGTGTGCCCCATATGGCATGTCACCAAAGTAGAGTTTTTCCTGAACTCAGCATGCGAATGGCGACTTATGTCAGTCAGCTACTCACGATCCTCAATATTTAATCAAAGTAGAATTTTTTCTTTACTCAGCTATCCATCAGGTTCTTCTTTGGGAAGTTTAAACTTTCTAGCATCCTCTGTTTTGCTGGATCGAGAAAATTCGAGAAAATACGCCTTTTGGAATATATGTGGCTGGGGCAGTTTTAACCGAAAAGTACCTTTTCTTCAATACCGAAATCAATCCTCAGAGAACTACATGCCCACAAAGTTTCAACCTTATACGTTTGCCTGTTCGCTGGTGAAAAATTATGTTTGGAAAAGCCGACGCACTCAAAAGCTATGCCAGGAGGGGATGCACCATTAAAGCTGAATACTCTCTCAACTCAATAATACCATGTCACTCATACGTGTGCCAAGTTTCACCTTTCTATTTCTGTCCAATTCGCCGCGACAAAATTACTTATTTCAAACTTCGCCAGCCGAAAAAATTCCCCCAGGGAATGTATTGCGACTTAACATTTTTCTTTAACTCCTTGTCTCAGAAGTCACTTTCATGTAATTTCTGCTTTCCATGTTCATCAGTTTAACTGATGAAAAAAAATTATTTGAAAACATCTCCCTTTGAAATTTGCCCCCCCCCCCGGGGGCATTTAATTCCAAGGTCTGAATTGTTCTGCACCCAGCATCTCAATAGGTAGTTATGCACCCAGCATCTCAATAGGTAGTTATGCAACAAGTTTCATCTTTCCACACCAGGTCAATACGCCAGAGGAAAAAAATACTTGATAACGTCGGCCTCTAAAAATATGCCTCCACAGGGTATGGATCTAAAATTTTACATTTTTCTTGAACTCATCGTCTCGGTAGGCAGGTCCATGCCAAGTTTCAGTTTTTCATGTCTCTCCGTTTTACTAAAGCAAGAATATTGTTACGGAGGGTGAATGAGTAACGCGAATTGGATGTCATAAGAGGCCGAAAGAAAGCCCTGGAGCGGCAGGGAATTGAACCTGCGCCTACTTGATTGACCAGTCAGTTGTGCTACCACTACACCAACAAATCCAGGACATCCAGTCAACCCTCTCGATGCCATCCTAATCCGTGACAATATATCTCTTCAAAAATGACTCCCCCCGAAATGTACACCCCCAGGACATGAACCTCCAAAGACGGATTTTTTCTGAACTCTGCATCCCAAAAGGTAGATGTGTACTAAGTTTCAGATTTCTAACTTCTCTAGGACATGGTTAGAATTAGCGTCAGTCGGTCAGTCACGATCGTCTACATATTATGATAGATGTCATTCAAATATGAACAATTGACATCTACTCTTCACACCTGACGTGATTTAAATCATCAGTATGCATGAGATGTCCATGCTGGCATCTGTTCCAGTAGTCTAATTCAGTCTCTCCAAATTTGCATTTTCATCACATTTCTCATCCTTTTGGGATGCAGAGTTCAGAAAAAAATTCCACTTTGGAGGTACGTGCCCTGGGGGTACAAATTTTTCGGGGGAAAGGTTTTTCTCAAATATATTTTGTAACAGATGAAGTTGGCATTCAGAGACCTTCCAGTATGCGCTGGGTTCGGTGGTGTAGTACAGTGTTTTTCACTTGACTTCGACAACGGTGCATGGCGAGGGTGATATAGGGGATTGACACAAAAACTATGAGTTCCATACTGAAGTGCAGATGTCGCGATGACATTGGCGACAACGATGATAATTAATTTCCTGCTGAAGAGAGGAAAATCATGAACCTTCCCTAATATACAATATATTGAAAAGATAATTCAATGTCGTAGTGAAAAACTAGGCTTTCGTGTCACCCATTACTGTTTTCCTTAATATTTCAATAAAACAGATGAAGTTTTGGGCATCGTTCCTGGGTTCTGAAGTATCATTCCCCACGCCGAACTCACGTTGGTTGGATTAGGCCTATCTAACGTGGATCTGGGAGTGCCCATCGAAGTCCGTTTCTACATCGTTGAGCCGATGGGAAATTGAAAACTTAGAACCTTTTTATCTAAATAGACTGCAAGGAAGGTCTCCCGTTGACAACATGGCAGCATGCGGTTCATCGTTTCCAGTACATAGTTTGATTCATATGAAAAAGCCTAAATATTCGAAGGAAATAAAGATGTCGCTAGTCATCAGGGGCACCTGCGCCCTCGCCTCCTCTCTGAATACCCCTCGCATTGGTGTCTTAGTCAAATGAAAAATTGTCTAACTGAAGTGAAAAACACTAGATTAGGGGACTGTGCTCCGACGGTCGTCTTCAAACTGCATGCGTACTTTTTTTTATTAACCCACCTTCGATTCTGACACTAAATGGCTAGAACGAGTAGGAATCGAAAAATCACTCCATGACATTGCGGAAAGAAGTGGCATAGGGATCCGGAATACGTTTAAAGGCGCTACGCATCGGCTCGGAGCGACTCACCATCTGAGCGCTGATGAACCCCTGGCACTCGGCCGGGGTGCCGTAATCCTTGATACAGATGGTGAGCGCAGACTCGGTGAGCTTCCCCTGGTCGCTGGCGGCCGTGTTCTTGAGGATGTCCACGACGAAGAGGCAGAAGGTGCAGAAGGGGCCTGTGGTGGTGGCCCCCCACGCCTTCGCCCGCTCCTCGAGACCCTTCGCCTCTCGCTTGGGGCTCATCGTCTCGAACAGCTGCTTCACCACCATGTCGTAGAGGGGCGACGGGGACCCCTGCGACCCCGCTGCGACCGTGAACGCGATACGTTTCAGTCGGACTGCGGAAATTCGGTATCCGATCGTTGGAGCGCGGTCGGATGCGTATGTGATTCGTTCGATTCCGTCGGTTTTGCCGCGTCGTGCACCCCTTGCATCGCGGATCGGATTTCTCGAATTAAGGTTCACTGCGTTAATAAATAGTCGTATCGTAATAACCAATACATTTCTAGGGGAGTTTTTCGCGATAAATCGCGACTTCCGTGCCAACCGTCAGAGAATTGTACGACCCACCCTTATTCAAAACGATTAGGATACAAATTTTTATGTGCATCACTCATCGGCGTTTTCTGCTGTTTCTTCTATTCCAGCACAGCAGTGGCGTTTCATGACATTAGTTTTTTTTTTTTTTTTTTTTTTGGGGGGGGGGGGGGGGGGGGGGGGGG
>CAJPEV010001308.1:0-54087 GCA_905338385.1 Darwinula stevensoni | reverse complement strand
TTTGTTGGGGGGGGGGGGGGGGGGGGGGGGGGGAGGGGCTGCGGGGAGGGACGCTGAGCGGAAAATTTACCGACTGCGGAATATGTCAGCTACTTTCGTAATCGTTGTACTGCAATCAAGTAAGACTTATGCTCTTGCTGGTCTAACTCAGGGATGTGCAACCCGCGGTCCGTAGACTTACTTCTAGCGGTCCGGTAATGCATAATGAGATAACATATGAAATAAGTTCCTTTGCGGCCCGCAGCCCATCACAACGGGGTCATCTCGTAGTAATTAGTTAGAACGAGACGGAGTACTTTCACTTCCTTCCCCTTCTCGATGCTCGGGCCCGCGGTGTTGCAAATGTCCCAAGGAAGGAGATTCTCAATGCCAAGGCTGTTTTTGGACGTTGGAATTTCCAAGGAGCGGGGAGGAGGCGAGGGTCGTCGGCCGATCGGCGCCGACTTGTGTCTCGCGCTCGTCACGCCCCGAGGGTACATGAGGGCGTGAGAGGGGAACCTTTTCTTCAGCATCCGATGGTCCGCGTGAAGACGTTCTCATGTGGCCGGTAAAGGTTGCGCACCCCCGGTCTGACCTGAAACGGCCGTTTCGAAGCGGAATCTTTCACAGTATGGATATTTTCCCTTTTCGTTGGAGGTATTTTTTGCGTCCTGCAGTTTGGGAACCGTCGCTCCAGAGACACCTGTAACAGGCTGGGAATGCCAAATCTAACGATGAGCCTTTCATCTCCTTCGCTCGTTTAGACCATCGTTTCGAGGAATGCGGTAATTGGTGCAGAATATTTCAGGGGGAAAAAAGGCGGAGGTACAGGTTTTTGGACTCGAACGAGACCGAGCCGAATGTCGATGTCAGAGAGAATTGCGAGGTCGGGATAGGTTATGGGGCATGTACTAGTATAATCTCATGAAATATCGAGGCGGCGCTTGCATCGATCATGGACGTACCTATAACAACACGGGTGACGCACCCGTGTTGTTATAGGTACGTCCATGCACCTCCTCTCGTATGCCAGAGCAGATATGCTTACGTTTCTTGTGTTTCGTATCTATTATTCAGGTCTTTCTATTGCGTATGTATTACTTTACGGACTCGAAATACGAGGTTTGTAATTTAAATAAACGGAATTCATCGCAGCCTTATCTCATGCGTCCAGGTACCGGTGAACCTGCACGCTTTTACGTAATCCCCCTAACGCCTCGCATTCGTTGCCAGCGATCTACCGATGCACGATATGTCTCCGACATGCCCTTTTCCGACATGCGTCCGAGCTCTTTCGTCACACCGATTTCGGCTCTCTATCGGTGCCGGATCGGCATCCTTTCGGCCGAGTCTTCGGTTGCGTTGAAATCACGGCAGGTTCACGCGAACTCGGCCGTGTAAGGTAAGGCTGCGTTAATTTCAGTTCGAATACATGATTTCAACGAAAAAATAGCAGTGAGGAAGCGGCGGGCGGGACGGACTTCCTATTTTCCCTCGATACTCTTCCAAGATTCCTTAGGTATTGCATACTGATCGAAAGGGGACAGAGAGAACCTTCCAACGATTTATAATTCGCCATGATTGTGAGGCGAAATTTCGAGCCTTGATTGGGGAAAGAAAGGACTACATAACCTCTAGATTCCTTAGGTATTGCATACTGATCGAAAGGGGACAGAGAGAACCTTCCAACGATTTATAATTCGCCATGATTGTGAGGCGAAATTTCGAGCCTTGATTGGGGAAAGAAAGGACTACATAACCTCTCAGGAAGCTCAGGGTTTGTTTTGCTTGTGAATGTTATTATTGTTATTTATTTTATGGTATACGTAAAGGCTAATCCTAGTACTTGTAAACAGTTTTGATTTTGCCTCAGATGGCTCTGGAGAGATGACTCTGGGGCTTGGCCCTCGAGGCCAAGCCGAGGCCAAGCCCCGAAGATTTCTCTCACAGACGATCCAGGCGCCAGATTTCAGTTTACTATTCGATGAAAGTGGAAGAGGCTTTCGCGGGAGAACTTTCTTCTGCTGGATTTTTTGTTTGAGATTTCTGGGAAAGGCTCTTCCGTAATGAACGTTTTTATGCACAGGGGGACCACTCTCTTGACTTTCTGTTTCTCCGATCGAAATTCCAATACAGCCAAGGAGATTAACACGTTATTCCGGTCCGGTCGTAAATCGTCGGATGGAACGCAAGACGGGAGCGTGCTAAGGAAGGCGGAAGGGATTGCGCCATTCTCTTCCACACGAAAGAAATAAGAAATTTTCTTTTTCCCCCTCCCTCCTTCCTTTGGCCCCTTTTATTTTCCAACCAGTTCCTTCCTGCACCGACCGCTAGAAAGTACATTGTAATCGGCATTTACGCCTCGGGCCTCTCCATTCAGATATCCCCCACGGCCCAACGAAGGGAAAAATATTCAATAAAAATCATTCGTAAATATAAAACAAACTTACGCGAGGCGAGGAGGAGGAGGAGTAAAAGAGAAGTTGGGAGCATGGTCGGGTGCCCAGTGGTAGCGTCACCTATGTGTCGCCGACATCCAACCAGCAGAACATCCCGCGCGCATGCACGAAGGTCCCCAGCAACGACCACCACCGCACGAACCGCACGCACCCAAACCGTGAATGAGCGGTCAATGAGAAGAGGGAGGAAAGTGAGTGAGCGAGTGAGTGAAAGTCCCGCGTTACCGCCCCTCCTCCTCCGATGTTCCCCAAGGATTCCTTCTGTTTCTCGTTTAGATCGGGGAAGGAAGTTTAATCGCTTAAATGGAGGAAACCGGAGACGGGACGGTCCGCATGTCATCTAACTGGTCTGGGATCCCAATGCGTCATCGCTGCTCTCTTAAACACGGACAGCAGTCGGAAGGGCAAATCGAGTCCTTAGCATTTTAGCACCTGGCGCGTGGCGTCGACGTAGACTCGTGGTCACTCCGTGGCGAGGTATCGGGTTTAAATTCCTCGAAGTCCTTTATCGTGCTCGGTGGAAAAATTTTAATGCGAGGATCTGTTTTAGAAGAAAGTCGTCGCCTTGGCATTTTCATGGAAGATGAAGTGTTGACGTGAAAGATTTTTCGCCTTGTCCCAAACTAACCTACGGGTTGGAGGGCAAAAACAAAATCTCGAGCATCGCCGGAAAAAGGAATTTTTAATAGACGGAAGCAAGAAGATTGGCCTGGAAATGGTGGGGGAAAAATTGCCATGATGTATCAGCTTCAGAAAAACTTATGCAACGCTGAATGTGGGTTAAGTGCGAATACTTATCCGAAGGAATACAAATTATGAAATATTTGAACCCTGACTCGCATATTTTGGGCGAGATTTTAGAGTTTTGATTGGAAGTCACAGGGTTTCAAAAGGAAGGAACAGGAAATTAATAAAAATTATTTAATATAATACAACCATACTTAATCATCTTCATCAGTTCTGCTCACAATTAAGTCCTTATTTTATTATGCATGTTTTCGACCAGTAGCGTGCCCAGAAGATCTCAATGGTGTGATTTGACATGTGAAAAATTGGTAGCCCACCCTTCCATTTATGGCGAAATTAAAAAATGTTTCAGAATCGATAACCTGTAAAATGTACCCCGATGAATGGGATACATTTTACAGGTTATCGATTCTGCTACCGAATTCCGGAACCGATTCGACCAGTCCCCCCCCCCCCCTCCTTCGAAACGCCACTGTTTTCGACATTTCTGTGCTACGTTTCGTGATCTGACTCGCTAAAGCGAAAATAAGGCCAGGACAATAAATTTTGAAATTAGGTCATTCTTTTCATTTTCAAAAGCCTTTTTTTTCTTCAGCCCCGAATGGGCAGAGACAAAACTGACATGTAAACAAGTCATGAGATAATTCTTCTTGGAAATTGATGATTCCAAATGGAACCACCGAGCATTAAATTTTAATGGAAGTCAACAAATTTTATGTTCGAGTTCGACAGACGGACTCCACCCCTGCTGATCTTCAGGGTCGAAACCCAGTCGAAGGGGATCTTAAAGCATTCATTCCGATGGCGTTGCAGATGAAGTCGTGAGCAAGGAGGTAATTTGATTCGCATTTCTGCAATATGTATAGATCTTGAAATCCGAGAAGTATAAGTATGCGAAAATGCCAAAAGCGCGAATTGTTGACAGTGACGGTTCATGTCCTGGAAGGAAGCTTCAATTAATGTTCCCTATTTATTTATTCCTGTAGTCCCCATCGAGCGTATTCAAGTACGTCTGATAACAAGTATTCAGAAAATATATTTTCGCTTGTACGTGTGACGTTTCATCTCATTCGCTTCGTTTCCACGCGTTCCCACGCGTTCCCACGTTGTGGCCGGGGAAAGTTTGGGAAACGGCCCTGAAGGGACTAGGAATGTCGCCTTGAAGGGCCGTTTCAGTGTTCCTCCTTCACACGTCGATGCGTTTCCCGGCCTTGAAATTTCTTCTCTCTTTTTTCCTTCCATCTGTCTCTGTTTGCCTCCTTAAGTCATCCCTTACGTAACGTCTGCGCGTGTCCGTCCCGTACCTGAAGCTTGGGAAATTCCCAGCTCGTAAATCAGGGAGGAGGAGGGGGGAGGGGACATTCTGTCATATTCCCTCTGCCCGTTTTTGGGCTCAGGGTCGGAGATTTCCATGGGTAGGAGGGTGCATGTACGAGACGGTCTTTCTTGCCATCAGTCGTTTGGAACAAGAAATAATTGAAAAATGCAGATATGGGGGAACTTTTTTTTTTCTTTTTAGTTTGAAAACCCATGAAATGCTTTTCCTTAACTATCGCGTTTGTGCTACCGTGTATATACGAACATATGTGCAACTGGGTATTTTCATGCAGCAACACGACACGTGTCTCATGTCGCGAGGACGTGCAGGGAATCACGTTTGCTAACGTGGGTGACCCGTGGAACCTTGGGTTTATCCTTGGGTCCTTGGGGCGGTGGCGCCGCCCCGCCCACCCGGGTCTGCCGATTCCATTGCTATCTTCTTTTTCTTTGTTTTTCATCAATTACTTTCTCTCTCTGAGGTCTGTTTTGACGACCACTCATAGGTGGTGACACGGTAATAATCGGTTTCCCGACCTTTGCGATCCAAGCTGAATGTTTTGCCATTCATGGTATTCGAATTCTACAATTGCTAGCGGTTTACAATTTAACTCCAGGTTAACTCATTTCCCGCCGAGTATTATTTTGAGCGCTGCAACCCCATGACGCCAAGCTTTTTTTTTTTTTTTTTTTTGAAAAAGTAAAATTGGTTCTTTTTTTTCGTTCAAGACGCAAATAAGAATCTTCTAATGATCACTCCCAAGATAATTTCGTATTTAACTCTTCCTTATAGCATGTGAAATCGCCTGGGGGAAGCCCGTGAAAGGGCGCCAGGACTGAGTCCGCGGTTTCCGGGAAATGGGTTCAGTAAAGTGTGACCGTCGAATCGAAGGGCTTGGGATTATAAGGGGGTTTGTCACTGTCCACGAATTAACAGGAATCACCAGAGAATTTATGAATAGCATTCTATCCTTCGTCTTTAGACGTCATGACGTGTTTATACCGGCAAAACTATGAGAAACACGGTCACGGGGACTTCATGTTTGAAGAGAGGGTGTCCAAATGCCACGGAATGACCCACATTCAGCATGTGGTCAGCATGTGACTTACCCTTCCTTATAATCCTTGAACCCTTTCGGTCTCGTTTGGAAAACGGACATATGATCCCGAATCGCTTAGAATACCTAACGAGAACTCTTCCTTACTTCTCTAGTATATGACATCGAAATAACGTACGATCACCTTGGGGCTGCTGCCCCTCACTTCTGTGCCCTGTGAGATATACGAAGTGACGCAAAATGAAAGTGAAGATCAAGAAGTGGACGGGGGTGGCCGTGTGGAAGTGGACGGCCAATGACGACAGCTGCGGAATCTGTCGGATGCCGTTCGAGGCGTGCTGCCCGGACTGTCGCATCCCGGGCGACGATTGCCCCCTCGTCTGGGGACAGTGCTCTCATCCTTTTCATATCCACTGCATCATGAAGTGGCTGTCGTCGCAGCAGATGGCCGCCGCCCAGCTCTGCCCCATGTGTCGCCAGGGGTGGCGCTTCCGCTGACATTCAACCCGTTCTTTCCGTCGCGCGGCCGCGGCTTGTTTTCCGGCCGGGGCGGCGGTTCGCAGTGACGCGTACGTTGATTCATTGCATTCCGAAGTGGTGTCGTCCCGGCAGACGGGATCGGCTAATTAGACGAATCCACCGATAGTGCGGCGCGTCTTCGACGATGCCCAAAGACGCCGGTAGATACAAAGACGAGCACGATGGGTCCAGGACGAGTTCCTCCTTCCGTCAGCATCGTTACGAGTTGGACCGAATGTTCTTCTGGGACGGAAGTGCCATCCCCAGAGCCAGTAAACGGTACGACGATGCCTGGAAATTCGTGGAGAAATACGAGGCCGTGCAGAGGAAGAAAGGGGGAGCGGGATTCAAGGTCGAACAACACAGGAAATCAGAAGTTACTGGTAAATTTTTTTCCGATCAGATTTATTTATTGGGATTCGCATACAGGATGTCCCGTAAGTCACTATACCATTTCAAAAATTCACATCTGCTAAAAGTTGGCACAAAAGAAGTAACATTAACTGAACGATAACATGTCATTTGGAATTATCTTGGTCAAAAATAGAGGCGATTCCGAATTTCGAAAGTGCTTCAAAATGCCTATATCAATATGTTTGGCATGAGGCTCGGCACCAAATAATCGCGGAAACACCATTTGAACTCTGACGGGAATCTCAAAGACTTTTCTCGTAAAAGCGAAAACACACTAAACTAAATAGTTTTTTTTTTCTGTTTCCCGAGTCAATCTGAAGTTGGGAGAGAAAAAGAAAAGCTTTGCAATTTTGCAGGAGGGGATTCAACAAGGTTTACCACGAATCGCTCTAAACAGGTACATCTTTCTGGTATGCATACAAAACAATTTCCGTTTGAGTCTGATACCAAGGCATTACCGTGAAAAAGGCTCGGAATAAATTTTAAAAAAATCATCAATGCTAACAACAGTGACCTGCTTGCTGCAGTTTGGAAAGTATTAAATATTCCAGTTTGAAATGGTATAGTGACTTACGGCGTGTGTGTGTGCGTGTGTGTGCGTGTGTTTATTCTTTAAGTATTTTTTTGCGATGCCTCCTTTTTTTTAACGGAGAAATGGGACTTTTTGTGCAATTGCGTTGACGTATATGTACCACAGAAGCTTTCCTATGCATTTGCGAGAATCCTCCCGTACCAAAGTTTGTCACATTTTGCTAGAACTTACAGGATTGGTGTACTTGATGACCATTCGATAATGTCAGCATTCCATCGAATAAAAAATATTTAAAATTAATTGGAAACTAGGAAACTCGTAGTGGGTTGCAGAGTTGAGTGGATGGTCGAACCGCTCCGCTCCAACCACCAGCCGTCCTCGCGCCTGCACTGCATCCTCTGCTCTTCTCTTTCTCCTTACTCTTCGTATCCGTAGTTATTATGTCTGTTTTATGGCGATACATTCAAAGGAGACTCGTCTTCACCAGGTTCTTCGTTATTTTTTTCATGATTTTTTTTTATTCACTTACGTTATTCTATTTTCATGTCCAGACTGTGTTTTTTCATACGTGAAAGTTTATTCCCCGAGAATCCCTTTCCAGGTGATCTGGGCCTGCCGAAATCGTTCGACCAAACCCATTTGATGAATTTGACTGTGAAGGACTGGTCGATGGAAGAGGTCCTGTCTCGGAGGCCCCCGAGGGACCTGGACGACGACCCGGGCCTCTCCCGCGACCGGATCGCCGAGTTCCGCAAGGTCCTCCACCTCTACTTGGACTTCTCCCAGAAGGAAAAGTTCCTGCAACTCAAGAAACTCCGTCAGGCTCAGGCCAATCTTCCGATAGCTGCCTTCCGGTATCAGCGATTTAACTATGAGGGGGGGGGGTAATGGTGCTAGAAAGGCTGTTTCATCGAATTCTTTCTAGGGATGAGATAGTGGAGACGGTGAAGGAGAATCCGGTCGTGATAGTTGCCGGAGACACTGGTTGTGGGAAGTCCACTCAGGTCCCCCAATACCTACTCCGCGCTGGATTCAAAAATATCGGTGAATCTCGCCGTCGAACTCCAGAACGGTCTGACGGTACGAATTCTCATAAAACTCTTCAACCTTGTTGCAGCCTGCACGCAGCCGCGGCGGATCGCTTGCATCTCCCTGTGCAAGCGCGTGTCTTACGAGACCCTGGACGAATTTGGGTCCCAGGTCGGCTACCAGATCCGGTTCGAACGCAGCAAGACGCAGCACACCCGAATCCTCTTTCTCACCGAGGGCCTTCTCCTTCGACAGGTTACTTAATATTTCTGTTTATGAACTCATTCTTTCTTTCACCCTTTCGTGAAATCAGTTTAAATGTTGCCTTAGTGGACCTTGTGTTTTGGACCAGAGAAGAAGATTTAGCAGATGTAGAACTGTCACATACAAAGTGGATAATCTTAAAAGTGATGGCAGAAATGTGACGTTGTTCTTATGATGCAGGTGAGCCAGGATCCTCTGCTATCAATATACGATGTGATCGTGTTGGACGAGGTCCACGAACGCCATCTCCACGGCGACTTCCTCCTCGGCATCATCAAGTGCCTCCTCCTTCAGCGAATGGATCTCAAAGTATGCGGCTTTCCTTGCTCGCCGTGCGTCCGGGGCGACTCGGGATGTTATCCAGCTGTTTGCGTCCTCGCAGGTGATCCTGATGTCGGCGACCATCAACATCGAGCTGTTCCAGGAATACTTTGCGCATGCGGCTCCGGTGATTAAGGTTCCGGGGAGATTGTACCCCATCCAGGTGAGGTTGGAGTGTCATGCAACTTTTTGTTTGGTCTCGTGCGATTCTCAGCTCTTTTGTGATGCGTTCATAGTAGTTTGATATGCTTGTAATTCGGCGGTTACCCTCCAGGTTTCATATTTATCATTCCTTAACCCTCTCTGTGCTGGTGCACGTCAGATATTCGTTCATATAAACGATAACAAGACTACCAATGTTAATTGTATGCTTTTTTTTATTTAGAACTTAGTAAGAGAGTACATCTATATATTAAATCGGAGAGCTGCCTCCCCCTGAAAAACACCTGTCATCGGCACGGGTTAATGTGTGTATACTATTTAAATTTATCTCTTCTCTGCTTTCATTTAACTGACTTTTCATTGTTGATTCTTCGATGGAAATTGTGTCATGTCTACTGTTTTCATGATTGAGACGATCCCGTCAGAACTATTTATAAGTTGTGGGGTATGTTTGTCTCAAAACGTTGATTTGACTAGTAATGCCTCTTGACATCCCAATCCCAATGTGAAGATCTGGAAACCCTATCCCTTTTAATTGGTATTTCATTCACGATCGACCGTTACCATTGACCATGGAGAGTCCCGTTGCAGGTCCACCACCGCCCGATCACCTCGGAGGAGAAGCGCGGCGGCAGCTCCCGCACGAACCCTGCCCCGTACGTCCGCATCATGCAGCTGATCGACGCCAAGTACTCGTCGGAGGAGCGCGGCGACCTCCTCGTTTTCCTCAGCGGGATGACGGAGATCACGACGGTCGCCGAGGCGGCCCGCGTCTACGCCCAGCAGACGCAGAAGTGGATCATCCTCACCCTGCACAGCACGCTCCCGCTCCATCAGCAGGATAAGGTGATGCACCTTCCGTTCGCTCTTTCGCGGAGTCCTCTCGATTTTCGGTCGTCGGTGAAATTCCCTTGGTGGATCTCCGTTTTGACTCTCGTTTCATTTGGTTTCAAAAATTTGATAACTTCTCATTTTCGGCAGTTGCTTTCGACTAGTGACCTCGTGCTTCCATTCTTGTTTTCTCACTTCCACCCAGAGTGTAAATGGGCAACTTTCCACCAGTTTTTAGTTATTTTCCCCCCCTTCAATTATATCATCTCTGCAGTCTTTGATGATGTGAAGAGTTGTCAGCAACCTGGACGGGTTTAGCTGCTGGAGAGTGCTGTAGACCTTACATCATGTTTTATACGTGTTGACATCTTTCCCTCTTTGGCTGCCATGATGCCCTGAGCATTTGGCGATGCGAAAGATCATAAGACTCAGACCCGAACGTAGAAACCTCTTTTAGTTAATGGTCCTTTGAGAATGCATATACTCCTATGGGGGAAAAAAAGGACTTTAGCTTAAAGGTTCCAGTTGGCTCGGGGTGTCCCCACTAGTGGCAGTATTAGATGAAAAAAAAAGAAACGTTGTCTATTCAAGTCATGCTGAATGGATTGGTGGATTTTCCCTAAGTATCTCAGAAACCATGAGGAGTTGATTGATGAAGTTAAGCTTAGTGGTCCTTGTTGTTCTGGTACTGTAACCATGCAAATAAGAATTCTCTTAAATGGTCATTAATTGGAAGAAAATAATCGGAAATCAAGTTAATTTTGAAATAGTTGAAATTCGTGAAAGCTACAGGATGTGAAATATTGAAATTTGGCTAATACGTAACTGTGAGACATGGAACGATCTCATCTGGAAATGTTTAACGCTTAAAGCCACCAAGAATACTGAATTGAGAGTTAAACTGCACTCGCAGATGAGGCTGTTGTGGCATAAGAGGCTGGATTCACGTTCTCCTGCCTTACTTCCCTAGTAACATCTCAGAGGGGATGCAATTCTCCCTAACAGATGAAGCACGGGACGATCTCATTTTGCTCGATGATGCTTGATGATGCTATGATACTATAATACTATAATACTTGCACTCGAAGGTGCAAAGCACATCGGGTCTTAAATCACGCTTCAGCTGTGAATATCAAAATCAACAAGTGATCTCGATCGACACGTTGCAATGGCGCGTCGGCAAGAAGCACCTAACATCGTCACGACCACACGTTTTGCAGGTATTCGACGTGGCGCCGGAGGGCGTGCGCAAGTGCATCATCTCCACCAACATCGCCGAGACGTCCGTGACGATCGACGGGATCCGGTTCGTGGCGGACTCGGGCCGGGTGAAGGAGATGAGCTACGACGCGACGAGCCACATGCAGCGACTGCAGGAGTTCCCCGTCAGCCGGGCCAGCGCCGAGCAGCGCAAGGGTCGAGCGGGTCTGTCTCTCCCCCTTCGCTCTCTGCTCTCTCGACCATACCCGACTTATGAAATGCGTATTGGACTGATTGATAGTTGATCGTAGAAGGGCATGATGTAAGTGGTGCTCGATTTGTCGCGGTGTGGGGGAGGAAAGGAAGTTGCTGAATCGACTCAATGACTAGGCATTGGGGGAAAGCAGCGATTTATCTGCTTATGTAATCACTGCCTTCTCTTCTGCCTGCTCATCACTTCCTGACGGATCAACCCTGTTTGAAAATATTGAAAACCATCATAAAAATACTCCATTGTATTTGCTTTACATGGTGGTGAAGGCTAGGCTTCCAAGCCTGGAGGTGTATTTCAACTCTGGCGATCTTTAGACTGAAGAACCTTTCTCAGGGGGTTTATTTAAATATGAATATTCCTAAATGTAATGGCATATTTAGCCTGTCTTTCAGGTTACTGTCATTCATAAAAAGAGCTTTCCTTCATAGAGCAGAAGTTGAAAGTGACGGGGATTCTGATGGTAGTTCCAGAAGTCATGGAGGCATCTACTAATTTAATTGGTAATCGACTTGGTTAGTAATCCCAAAGGGGCACGAAAACCGAGGAGCAGCAGGTTGTGTAGGTCAATGTCAAGTTTCCTTGAATTTTCGTTCCCATTACTCCAGATTTTGTCAAAACTGCTAGATGCCGTGCCGTTGATGTGTCGGATACGATATGACGTTGCCAGACTTTGGAATGTCCCCGCACTCCGTTTATTACCTGCAGAGGGAAAAATTGTACTCCATATGCCATTTGGGGCCCTGTCGCCGGTCTGACGGGGCCGTGAGGCCGGGTCGCGATCGCGAGAGACGCGGCACGTGTCGACTCGATCGGGAAGGCGGTTGCCGCGTGTCGCCGCAGTCGGCAAGAACGACGATGGCTCGTCTCCGCAGTCGACCGCCCCGTCACCGCAGGCCGAAATAATGGTGACGGAGGAGTTGCCACGTGATCCGGGTGCACGCGTCGTCCGCGCTCGTGTCCGACGTGACCATGGTGCACAGCCGCTCCCGCTTGCACTCCTTGTTGTCGCATTTCACGAACGTCTGCGAGTCTCGATGAACGAACCTGGAAAGGATGCGAAGAGCTGCTTGTTTCTCTATGTGCTCACAAGGAACTCAAGTGCAAAATAATTTTCTTCGTGATTGAAAGTGATTTTAAAGGGACTGTTTCTGGTTGTAAGTTACATCATCCAAGTGGTAATACTTTACATTTGGCTCTTGCAAAATGCAGCTTTACTATCAATAGTTATTTTCATCTTCCAAGTATAGTCCTGTTATTTTCCCTTTTTAAAACGTATTCTGCTGTAGGACTTCTGCCATGCCCCCATTTTTGTGAAAACTTATTGGACGTAATTGTCACTGATACGCTTTGGGATGGACTTAATGATGAGGAGTGGATTGCATGGAACTGACTTTAGCCAAATGGAACTTTAGACCTCCTTTAGCGCCGCTAAAGGAGGTTTCAAGCTCCATTAGACTAAGGTCAGTTTGATGCAATCCACCACATGTCGTTAAAATCAAGATGAAAAGACAAAATGGTTAAGACGAGGACTAGGGAGCCACATAGGCTTACATTCAGCTTTGCACATTGTACATGATACTGAGTGTGCATATCGGACGAAAGGAAAGAGGCTATCTATCCTGTCTAATAATTTGTCGGATTGATCTAGTGCGTCAAGGGTGAGGAGATGGAGAATTTCTCCGGCCGGATACATTACTATAACCTAAATGTATGCATATGTACCTAGTATAAGTACATGTAAATGCTCATTAATTTAATGATGTGTAACAGCACAAAGGTTACTATATGTGATTGTTTTTGGATGTCACTATTAAAGTCAGTGAATTCGGAATGACAGGAAATTTTTGGGTGATCATCGTGTCTTTTTGATGAGCTTTCGCGCCCTAAAATGTGCCTTCCCGTGTATAATTCAAAGACTCGATCCGACGAAAAAAACGCAGTCCTTCCCCATCGATCGCGAAGCCTTACCTGTAATGAGTCTGGAAATCGACTTCGTCGTAGATGAGGCGCTGGAGCCAGGTGTGCCACTCGGTCGGGGAGAGGCTAGGGAGGTAGTAGGCGGCTCGGGCGGAGTAGAGGGGGCGCCAGAAGGGCTGGTCGAACACGTTCGCGGAGAGCAGGTCCATGTACCAGGTTTCGTAGTCCAGGATCTCCTGTCGAGGGGATCGGGGGGTGAATCACGTGTGTCGCTCTTGCCTTCGGGAGTTCTTTTCTCGGGGCGGGTGATCGACTCTCGAGCCGATCATTGCGGTGCAGTATGGGCACGGTACGATTAGGACTCATCATTGTTAACAGGTGAAAGTGTCGAACAAGTCAATCGCATCATGCAAGAAAATAATATTTGAAAGGAAGTTGCGAGGGTGATGCCATGGCAGTGATCCAGAAGGATTAAGACCCCAGTGGTTCTCTTCGGAGACTGCTTAGTGGTTTAGTCGTGAGGAAGTCGATTCGTGCGTCTAATGCGGTCGAACGCAAACAGCGCTTACCCAAGTTTCGGTGTCGATGGTGTAGATGCGATACGCAGGGTTGAGGTCCGAGAAGGGGCTGACGCTAGGACCGATGTAGGCCACCTCCGTCGGATGCCCGTGCTCGTCGTAGAAGACCTGCACCTCGTCGTAGTGGGTGTGCCCGTAGAACATCCCCGTCACCGTCTCGTTGAACCTGGAGTCACGAAATCAGAATAGGGTCTGCGTGCGTGGTTCGATTCGGAGTTCTTCCTCGAAGGCGTCACCGGTTGGAACCTTTGGACGATCCGGCGAAAGTTGCGGCTCCACGTGGGGAGGCAGTCGGGGTAGCCGGGGGGGATGTGGCCGATGATGTGGACCTTGTCGCCTCGGGACTCGGCTTTTTGGAGTTCGTCGATGATCCATTGGAGCTCCGATGCGGGGTCGGGGATCTGGAGATAGTTCCACCTGGAAAGCAGAGTCGTTAAACGGATGCGAAACCGACATGGTTGCCGGTTCGAGCCGGTTCCTCACCAGTTGAGGTAGTAGCAGAAGTTTGTGTTGACGGAGAGGAGGGTGAGGCCCGGTAGAGGCGAGACGGAATAGAAACCCGCCCTGAGGATGTTGGAAGATTCCCCTTTTGGGACCTCGAAGAGGGACGGCCAGAGGCGGGCGGCTTCCTCGTACAGCCACGCCACACTGAACTCCTCCCGCCCTTCCATGCCCATCTCGGGTGGGGGGAACCTGACAGGCAGGGCAATCAGATCATTGTCGAGTGTCAAATGTTGCTGTCGGAGTTCACCGGTGGATATATTTGTCTGAGTGAACCGCGGTTTTCTTTTACGAGAACACCGAAGGCCGCAAAAGACCGTCCTCCCTCAGATTCAGAAAAAATATTGAGCTTTGAGATACGAAGGTGTCGCCCTAAAACAGGGATGTACACATGAGGCCCGCAGGCGGCTGACGACCCGAGTATTACAACCCTCCCTCCAGTCGTGAGTTTGCCGTCTTGAATAAGTATGCCTATATTCAAATATCTCCTCCTCTCCCATCTTTATTCCAATAACACGCGAGCCTCATGCTTTTCATAGTGCATACTAGTGCACCATCAAACGAATATGAAAGGTTTCAACTAAGTTCCGAACTATTTTACCATAACTGCAATTTTTTTTTTACCTTGTAATTTTAAAGTTCGAAAATCGCAGTGAACAAGCAATCTGTGCGCAGATCTTCGCCACATGAGCTATCAGCGCACGGGTTATCGTTTGCTTGCTTCACAGCTCGGGCAGACGTCGCGTTTTTCCCCCAAGCCACTGCTGATGTCCCGTCGACTTTTTAAGTCTGCACACCTCTGAAGGTGCATTACGGTTATATGCGAGATTTTGTTAGATTTTCCCTGCTTTATCCGAGTAAGGTTTGACGTAATTTCATGGGGCTTCAGTTAGAATGAAGGAGAAACTCACAGGTTGACGGGATGAACTTCGTGATTCCCGAGCGCCGGGTAGACGGGGATGTGAGGGAACGCAGCCCGGAGCTCCTCCACCGTATCCCGGAATTCCTTCTGGGCTTCATCCACCGTCGACTCCCAGATGTTGTGCGGGAGGATGTCGCCCGTCCAGTAAACCACCTCCACATCCTGACGAGTTCGAACGGAGCTCACTGTTATCATCTGACGACTGTGTCTGTCGCACGCTAGAGTCGGTTGAGAGACTTGGATCTTTGAATCAGTTCGTTGGCTTATTGTTCTGGGAGTCGTTGTCGAAGATTGAATCGTCTCTATGAGGTCAGTCGATTGTGGCAACCTTGAAAAGTTGCAGGATACGCGCATTGTTAAAAGTCACTAGTGACAGTATTCGCCTTAAAGTTGTGTAAATCTGTACTCCGGAGGAATACGTTTTCGTTTAGCTGAAGGATTTTGTTTGATTCCTAGTCAAATCCTTTTTTTAAATATTATGTTGCTCATGCGGTAATAGGTAATCGCATGTACAGCCCGTATACTCCCAGAAAGGACCAGGCGGCATTGACCCTCAATGGGGTGCCATTTTTTATAACCTGTCGAAGCCTGTCACGACCCAACACGAGATTGAATTGTCATTTTAAAAGTCGCATTTTGAGTGATACGTATATCGGGATGATCTGCCTCTCATCCCCAGCTTGAGCAGGACGCCATTGGATTCGCCTTCAGGCTGGAGTCACATTGTGAGAAGAGGAGAGGAAGGGATTGAGAGCTTGATTATGACAGAACGAGCTACTTCAGCTTCTTCCATCGGGCATAAAAGGGTTAATTGACAACAAAATTCATTCAAGCTTCGGTGATTTGGAGTTTTTCACCTATTGAAGGAGAAGGGCGGGTTTCTTCATGGCATTCTCACGCCAGCTTGTCGAGTAAGAATGGGTTTCGAGTGGGTCTCACGTTCACACTGGTCATGCGAGACTTGAAAGTCATTCCTGAGTCATTCCTGAGTCACTCATGAGTCACTCTTGGGCCATTCCTTTCCTCCGATCATTTATCCCTGGCTTCCTCATTCGACATCAACAGCATTCATTCAGCGTCAAAGCAGCTTAGACGCGGCTTTTCAGACTCGGTGGCTTGTGTAAGCGACATACCCTGAATTGGTGCATGAACCACGAGAAGACGAGGAGTCAGGCTTGTGCTAAACTGGCGGTGTAATCTCATGGGTTAACATACTTTACTCTTAAGAGGGTGCTGTAAAAATTTTTGGTGAAAAATGTTTTGGATTTTTGAAAAGAACTTCTTTGGACTTCAATGATTTTGCAATTGATGTTCCCATTGAAATCAAGGGAACGTAACAAATGACGTCTATTTCACGGTTCGAAGGAGAAAAAAAGCGCAATAACTATGATGGTGAGTTGTGTTGAGTTATGAGATTCTTGCGTTCGTGTTCAGCTACTTCCTGTTCGAAGTTGCGGTGCCAGAAAGTTTTTCACGATCGTTACCAGGGCTTTCGCCGAGGCCGACTTGTTGCCTGGATCTGCGTAGGTAGCGTACTGGGTGGGTGTGGACAGTAGATAGTTTACCTTGTGGGTGTCGTTGATGTGTTTGAGGAGGGAGTGAAGAGTCCTGATGGGAAGGTCGCAGTCTCGATAGTCCCCCCACTTTCCGGCCCGATCCTCTGGGTTGGTCGGCGTTCCATCCGATTTCCGACAGCAGAGGGGTCGCCCGCAGACCGCGTTCGCTCCCTCTCGGTATTCCGGGTCCACGTGGGTGTCGCTTATGTGGAGCACCTTCAGCGTCTTCCCTCGCTGCGTAACATGAGAGCATTCGACGTGAGTGACAGTAAACAGAAATATGAACTGCTGAAGGAGAGGGACAGGACGTCGAGAATATCAGAGAGAGGAGATGTGACAAGTCCCAATGGGATGGAACAGTATGTGCAACCTGCGGCTCGGTATTGGGTGATAGGATAACAGATAAAATAAGTTCCTCTGTGGCCCTAGGCCCATCACAGCTTTGCTCATCCCTTAGTAACTAGAAGTTAACTGAGTCCTTTCACTTTCTCCCCCTAATTATTCCGCACGCTGGCGCTGTTGTAAATGTCCCGAGGAAAGAGGTTCTCAATGACAAGGCAATTTTTTGGCGTTGGAATTTCCTGGGGGTGGGGAAGATCGGATGTCTATCAGCGCGACCTTTTGCCTTCATATCCTCTGAGGGGATTAAGGTTGCGCACCCCTGGGTAGAACGACGGCACACAGGAGAGTGAGGGTAAATGCGCACTCGAATAACAATGGAATCCACGATCGACTCTTCGGGTCCATCAATCATCTGAGCATTAGGGCTCAATTACCTGCTGGAGATGACTGCACTAGTTCCACTCCGCAGTAATTCACACAATCGAGGTAACGTAGGACGGGTGGACATGGTCACACGCTGTCAGAAACTAGCAGTTAAATTGTATTGTGATGGATAGAGAAAATGTTTGGGAGCGGAAGTACAGTTTTCCCTGTAAGAAAAGGTTGCGATTAACGAAGATGTAAAGTAAACAAAAGTACAGGTTAGAGTTATTAGTTATTCTAGATATCTATGGAGGCTATATTTAGGAGGCTGATGTGAAGGAATTAAAATAGTAGCTCTGATGCATGAATGTTTATGAGTTTTGAATGGAAATGGATCCCATAAGGTGTTCCCGGGTGGGGGTCTGGGGGTAAGAAATTCTACTTGATTCTGCAGCAAGTTACTTTATATTTTTCAAAATTTGCTGGTAATCTCATTTCAACTTCTGTAACAGACGATATACGAAATCAGTATTGAACAGATATTCCGTATGTCGGAGTCGGCCAGCTTCCGTATTATTGTAACTCGTAGAAAATGCAAGCCAGCCTGATATCACAGTAGGCAGAGAGCTTTTGCTCGGGATGGCCAGGGTGTCGGGGGTTGGATTCTTCCCATCGATTTCACGTTTTCACTCACTCCCTTTCCATCTTGACTGCCTTTTCTGCCTTATTAAGGGACTTTTCAAAATGGAAGTTAGAAAAGGCGTTTGAGTTTAAAGTTTTGAAGCACAGGGCGCAGGAAGCCGAGGTCTCACGTCGCCGCTCGCCTCTGAATATTGCCTGAGACTGCATGTAATAAATGTTGGTCACCAAACACCCCAGTCATCCATGCGAAAAGCTCCGTGGGTATGACCTCAAAAGTCGCGTTCAGGCGACCGGCTCGCCGTCTTTCCTGAGAAAATCCCAGCCAGGTAATTGTTTATGCATCCTGGAAGGGATAAAAGCACATTTGAGGTATTATCTTTTTTCCTCGGGGCGTTTTTCTGGGTCACGTGTGGATCAGGCAAGTTCTGCTGTTCTGGGAAATGCTGGAGCTGGTGTCTCTTTATCTCCAACTTTACCTCTCTTGTGCCAATCGTTCATCTATGATATTTCGGAGCTGCTAGTGCGATTCATGTCACGAATACATAATCGCCGAGGAAGAACCTCGTGGAGACCTTTCTTTCCTTATGGAATGCATTCATGCCTATACCCGTAGCGTTCCCCACTCTTCCGTCAAAATACTAATGTCTTCTCATCCATCCGTGCGTTAACCAGAGTCGTCCATTCACTAGCCAGTTTTTCAGGAGGCGAACGTGTTTAGGCGCCTCAGATAGCCGAAACGTCTGAATTTACTTGGGCGAGCTGGGACCAGGAGCGACTCCAGTATACTAGGCTGATCAAAAAGGAACGGAACTTTCGGTGCAGCTCAAATAACACTCGTCGAAATTGTTGGCCACTCTGCAGGCGTCAACTATGTTCACTTTGCAACTCATGGTAAAAATGTCAGTGGTCTTTCGTTTAAGGAACTCTGTTGGTGATAAAATGAAATTGCCATGGTTAGTAACTTTCGGCATATTTTACTGGAATGCCAGTGCTGGAACAAAGGGCAAAGATGAAGCTCTGAAAGTCGTTCACTGAAACTCTCGAACTTTTGCTACAAATGTACCTACGTACAGCAGGTACTTGCTGCAGATATCTGTGCGTACATCTTTTGCAAAGGCTCGAGAGTCTCAGTGAACGATTTTCAGAGCTTCATCTTTGCCCTTTGCTCCAGCACTGGCATTCCAGTAAAATCCGCCGAAAGTTTCTTACCATGGCAATTTCATTTTATCACCAACAGAGTTCCTTAAACGAAAGACCACTGACATTTTTACCATGAGTTGCAAAGTGAACATAGTTGACGCCTGCAGAGTGGCCAACAATTTCGACGAGTGTTATTTGAGCTGCAGCAAAATTTCCGTTCCTTTTTAATCAGCATAGTATCGCACCGGGTTGGTCATCGTAGTGCTCTAACTTTTCAAGATTCACGTATGGCATCTCGTCGGATATGCTACTCCATTATGGAGTCTCTATTACCGTTGTGAGGCTACTATAGAGAAAGTGGAAAGCTGTTTCATGAAACGACTTCCCATGTTTTCGTCATTGGAGGGACCTGCCGGACCAGAGTCTCCGGAATCTCGGCATCTACAATCTAGCCTGCTTTTTGTGTCCCGTATCATTCGTGGAAAATCGCGCCTGCCGCTTGATAAGCTTCTCCGCTTCGCTCCGAAAAGTGGGAATTCGTGGCAGTTGCCTGAAGCTTCGATGGTAGCGTCGAGGAAATGCAACCAGAGCCAGTGCCGTTTCTTCCCGAATGGTACCACTGTGGAAGTCACTATCGGATGAGATCACGCTAACGAGAGCATGTTCAGAAAAGCTCTTGGCGTTGAACGTTATCCATTTCCATGATGAATTGGTGTAAAACCGAATCTCTCGAAGCGCGAAGCAGCTGCCTTAGCTCCGAGCTCTTGGCCACGTACATTTTTCCCTCCGTATTCTCACTCATTAACGGTTTCCTCATCGTGTTACATCGAAGCAGCGGTTTCCAAAACGTGCAATGCTGCTCTATTTGACTGAGAATAAATGGATAGGACAAGCACGTCTAACATCGGCTTCGATGGTGCCCCCAGCAACCGAGAGCTAACCTACTAATGTGGTTTGGCCGATAATGTGGGACAGATGCCAGATGGCGAAACGAGTCTAGGGCTCTAAACCCAGGAATGAGTTTAATGAGAAACACCGAAGAGAACTCTTTGCGGTGGGGCGAGCGCTTGTGGTACGCCATCGATTTGAATTGTGAAGTATGACATGAATTCCAAGTGGACGGGGTGACCCTCTTCATTAACCGTAAGGAAATGAATGACCTGGGATGACGTGCTAGAAAAATGAGTCAGGAGAGAGAACCATCTGGTATGAGATCGTAAGCTAAATGTTGAGGGCTTACTGGATAGGGGATCTGGTAATAGTTGCCTCGGGTTTTGTTCCTGAGATTGAGAAGACTCTCGGTCAGGGCTTGTCGGATGAGATCGTCTAGATTCGTAGGCCATTTCATGCCCAGGGCTCGTCGTCGTCTCGTCCTTTTCCCCCCGTCTTCGTCCCGTCCCGAACCTAGGATCCCAGGGAAAATTAATTTCGATCATGCTAATCAATAGGAAGTGACCGGATTCCCGGGAAGAAAAGAAATCAGGTTGACAAAAGCCATGAACTAGGGCAATGGTGTGTGGGGTGATCATGATGCCGTGTCACTGCCGTGCAGGATTAATTGGCGAAGGTAAGAGAGAGAAAAAAAAAACGCAAACCGCATCGTCTGTCATGGAACGGTGAACCGCAATCCAATTACACTCCGATATTATCAAATACTTATATGGCGCCTATATGTCATGCTCCGGTGGCCGAAGGGAAGGAGAAAAAAAACACGAGTAGAAAAAAGATTTTGTGGGATGAGGTCAGGATACCGAACAAGCCGTTATCGGCCTGAAACGAGTTGCATGAAAAGGACGAACCTGTGTGGCAGGAATGCCGTCATTCCTGATGGTGCAGGGATCCCCGCAGGAATATCCTGCACTTAGGAGTTCTCCTTTCCATTGTCTTTTTTTTTATAACGTACGGCAAAGAAGGCGGATGTGGATAGAACTGACCGGGAATTTCGTTACTCGCTTAAAATTTGCCTTCGTCTCCCCCTTCAACAGTTCCTACGCTCCACTTCGGATCATGAAGAAATTATTTTTTCCACGGTGTTACGAAAAATTCTGCTCATCCGCATTTTAAAATTCCTGACCTCTTTGTATCACAAAAAATCGTAAGACGCGGAAGCTTCCATGCATGAAGATGCAGCATGTGGCGGACATGGCTTTTTGGAACGGAATGCTTGAGGGATTTTCCCCAACGGGACTCTTTCCCTCGACCTAGAACAACCCTCTTTGATGGTATCTACGAGAAACGAGAGAAAATCTTCAATGGGGATTTCCTGCGCTAAGTCCATGAAGGATAATCCTTTGGCAAGGGTATCGGGATTCTAGGCTCTGCGTGCATGGGACTGGCCTAAACTCCGAGGGGTTCCATTCGCTATGTTCCCTTATGCATAACGATTTATCATAGAATTCAGGACTGGAGTATTTCGTACTTTTCATGCGTGTAAGGCCAAAACGGGTTTTAAATCCGATAAAATATGATGAGTATCGATTCACGACGGGTTGAAAGATTCTTTTATACGATTGCATAGATGCTCATTAAATTTCACTGGCGCCCACTCTTATCCGTTGTCTTTTTTTCTGCGAAAACTAGTTGAAATAAGTCTAGAGTTGATAGGGACTGTTGAATGTGTATGGTCAGAAAATTTATTTACCCTGTGATCTAGTAAATAAAATAGGTCACTGTAATACCATCATTCATCGATTGAAGAGGAAGTGTCAGCTGTTGAACATGCAGTAATACAAATAAAAACTTTAATGTAGTGGAGGTGTTCAAAATTGCGCGTCGACGAAAGGAGAAGCAGGTTTTCGCTGCATCAAATTTTCACAAGCATTCGTGCGCTCGTTCGAAAGATTCAGGCATTTGAGAAGATGGCCTCTAATTTATTGGGTCAGCGTGTAAAATATATTGCCTTGTGACGCGGATGCAATTATTACGGTAATTCGAAAAAAAAGCCGCTGAAATATTTTCTTAGCGAGATTTGTCATGGCCGATAGCAAGCATGACTGCCGCGGGTCACGGCTTGGAAATCCAGTAGGGCTGAACCGATGCATCGGCAACCAACGGAATCGCCCGCCGATATGGCATATCTGCTCCAAGATTTTCACGCTGCAGGAAGGAGGCCCGCTACTGGACTGGGCGTGCCAAACTTATTTATTTTTTATTTATTTTTCTCCATCCCCCCCTCAACCCTCCTGGCCCCTCTACCCCTCCTCCTTCCCCTTTCCTTCTTTCACATGGATCCCCTAGTCTTCTCCATCCCTAAGATGAAACGAAAGAAGTAATGTTGATAGGGAGTCTCTCGAAATCCATATCGTAAATCCGTTTCGGTAAAGTATTGTGTACGATTTAGATCCTCTACGACCTCTGTCGAGGTCGCAATCGTTCTGTAGGCTAACTCGCACTCGAGGCTCGAAAACGAACGATACCTTCGAGAAAACATGTCCAGAATCCAATACTGATGCAAAAACCCGGCGAAACGAGAGAACTCGTTCGTTGGGTTTCCCTAGTCTCGTTTCCGAGAAAAGGAGCAGGTGCCTTCGGTCGCTTCAAGGCCAAATAAAAAAAAATCTAGTAGTTCTCAGATCTGCTTTCGGCTTCCTTTCTCGCAGTATGGAGTCATTGTAATAGATCTCCGAAGCTGGCGTGAAGGAAGTTCGTAAAACTTTGAAGAACATTGAATAATGATTCATTAGCTTTTCCTTCCCCGCATATTTGCTACAACTGGCATGGACACCGGCATTGGGCGATGTATGTGAAGTCGTTACCGGCCATCAGCCAAAGACCGCCATCGAGACAGCAGTAATATCCAGTATCTCACGGGAAAATAAAGAGTATTGTGACACGCGTAAGAACTGTCCATTTCTGCATCTCTCGGTCCTTGATCTTTGTAGTTCGGTACAATCCTTCAGTAACTGCCTTACGATGGCGCAAGAATACTAATGGATCAGGTCTTAAGGCATACCACAAGTGTATTTATGGCATTTATGCTATCATATATCAATATTTAATGATCACATGAGAGAATCTTCGCGAAGGAACCTTGAAAGCACCGTTAAGCATAGTAAGAGTGGCCTATAGGTTGGAACTCACTTGGAAGCGTAAGTGTCGATAGTTGGTCCTCATCGATGTGGCTCTGCTTGCCAATTCCAATGTGGCTTTGGTTGCCAATTTCAATGTGGCTATGGTTGTCAATTGTTTGTTCCGGGATGGAATTTGTTAGGATGTCATCGTCCGATCTGGCATCCTGTCCCGAGGCAGCCTTCGGTTGATTCTGTCCATTGGGTCGGACGAAGTCGTTGAGGAAGCTGAGGGTGCTGGCCATGCTGAAGAAGGCATCGCTGAGGTAGTACCACCACCCGTTGGCGGAGTCGGGGGCGTTCTCCCCTGGCAGCCGGATGGTCCAGTCGTAGCCAGTCCGGGAGTGGGTGCAGCGCTTGCCGATGAACGCGGAGCAGACCCTACGGGGGTTCAGGTTCATCCGGTTCCGTTGACGGAACACGTGGTATGCGATGGGCTGCAAGGGCACGTTCACGTCCACGTGAGAAGCAAATTAACGAAGAAAAGAATTAAGGGATAAAAAAAAAACCACGATCCTCTCGGTATAGAGAAAAAGTGGGAATGATGGAGTGTGGTAAATTCGGAAGTAAGACCTCAATGTGCTGGACTGTGAATTCCAATTTTGAGTAATTCATAATCATTTTTTCTTAGTTGGAGTCAATTACAGTGTGATGAAATCGGGGATGATACCATATTTCTCTGGAACCGGAATTAGAATGGAAATTTTCTTTTCAGTAAATCCGGAATTGCAGTTAGAATTGGAATCGCCCGTAAATCTTCGATTGCATCTTTACTCCAATTCCAAGTCATACATTGTTGAGTTCAGACTTCTCTGAAATGCAGTGGGATCGAGTAGTCATTTTTTGAAAGCATGGATTTGACAGTGAAACGGATTGAAGCCTGCTCTTTCGTCATACCATTGGCCGAGGCAGTGATCAACATTTACGTTTAGTAACCTGGCAAATGCTGCCAGCAAACGCGGTCTGAATTTTCAAGTGGAATTTTGACAAGACACGTACCATTTGCGTCTTGACGCCACCTTCGCAGACGACAGGATCCGCGAGTCGGAGACTCACGCACAACTTGATGAGCCTTCGCGTGACAAAATCCAAAGATTTCCGGTCGATGTCCCACAACAGGCTCTGTCCTCCCAAGGAGCACAGGAAGCACATCCCCATCTACACACGCGGAAAAAATTAGGCTTTTCAACTAAGTCCATTTGTGCCAGATGGGCTTAGTCCAAACTAATTTGATAATGGGCAACTGCGAAACTCGGCTTACCTGGGGAAGTCTTATTCTCAAAGACGCATGTTAAAATGAGATCAGAATAACATTGGCTCTGGCATTTTGCGCTCATACACGCAGACGTCCATTGAAAAATCAGTCAAGTGAAATGGATCCAGTGTATGCGCCTCGTTGAAGACGCTAATTAAACTTTCTGTCTCGTTACCCTTAGAGGATTGCTCGTTAAAAGTAGGCAAATTGATTTCTCGCCAGAAAAAAAAATCGACGGAAAGACTCGAAGATTTACCCGTTGAAGGTAGGCAAGGATGGCGGAGGAGTCGTGACCGTGGGGATTGTTCCTGTTGCTGATCCCAAGCCGATACTTGAATATGTTGGCGCTCGTCATGTCTTCGGGGACGACATAGGGTTCCATGTCGTTCCACGTAACCATCACGTCGTCCACCGGCGTATACGTCGGCTCTCGGGCCACCCGCAGCATATCTGTTCCCAAAATGTCTATTTTTTAATTGCTCATTTTTCATTGTTCAATTTGTAGTAATTTTCTATTCATGTCGGAAATTGGAAACAAAAATCCCCAAAATTCCAGTTGGATTCTAAGGTCCAGTTCCAAATTCTAGTAATTTATTTTTTCTTCATTCCAAGAATTGACAGTTACTCACAAGTATGCGGGCAACTGCATTTTTTTTTAACGGCATTTAGAACCCATTTGTTGAAAGGTTAACACAGGAATTGAAACAGCGTAAAACTGGATTCAAAAACAGGATAGGACGTGAAAATTGACAAATAGGAGTTCATTCCTTTTTTCAATTAATAGTTCTCATGTATACCTAATTTTGCTAATACTAAATACTTGTTTGTAGACCCTAAATTATCTTGACTTATTTTGAATTTATGTGGTCTGATATATATATATTTAGATTTCTGAGGTGCAGAGGTTTTCTAGATGTCCGAGTGCATTCTGTTTTTGTAGTTGAGAACAGTGACACGGGAAAAACTGGAATGGAAATACGTCAAACAATTATTTGTAGGAAACGGTGAAACTGGAAAAAAAAAAAAAACATGTTATTTGCAGTGGCAGCGGTAGCAACGAGTATAATTCTATGGTAGGTCGAGTTTCCGCTCCTCTGGTTGCGTGGGACAAATGACCCCCTTAACTCGTCTGGTTGCGTCTCGATTGCACGAATCACTTCTACATATGACAGACCTTTCAGTTCAAGGGTCACATCACGAGGGAAAAAAAGAATTATTCCCGGGATTCCAGGGAGCGAAAACACTATGAGGGGAAAATCCGACTTGTCAGAAATGAGGCTGGGTGAGGAGAGCGAATGCCATCCCGTTTCACCGTAGCTCCTTCAATACGTGATTGTATTATGATTCCGATTCAACTCTAATATCTGATCGCGTGTTGTGAGAGCTATGATTCCACACGAGATGTTAGAGCAGCAGAGAAGCACAGTTTCCAGGTTCTCATTTCTTGCAAGTTGGAAGTTGGACTTCGCGATCCCTCGGTATTTCTCCCTTCTCCCCCATTTTCTCGCGCAAATTAAAAAATTCTACGAATTCCTCACCCAAAGACGGTCCTCAGCCACTCCTCGTCTAGAGGAAACCGATCTGACGATTTTTCCCCATTCGAGGTGTTGTGCATAATCCCATGACGGGACGTGCACAAAGCCCCTGAGTTCCGTTCATCTTTTATTGTGACAGCGTGATTCCTGCCCCATCACGAGATCTGAGGATGAGGTCCGGGAGGCGATAACAGAGCCACGTCACGCCCGTTTCTGTCTCTCCGTTATAGATAATCGGGCAGAATATTTTGTAGGGCATATCTAATGGGGAGGAGAGAGAAGCGTAACCGGGCACAGTTGACCGGTTATGCGGCAGAAACCGGTTCTGCTCTCCCCCGGATTATGAAGGCATTTTCCTGCTTATTTCTTCCTCACCTTGCTAGCGAACAGCCTCGGAAATTTTATCGCCCATCATTCATTGATCTTGTATCGTTCCGATTGTCTTTTTTGCGGTATGAATCGTAATTGTCGGTCATCCCTTTCATTTCTAAATTACTCGATGGCATCGAAGGCTGCAATAACAGCCTACGTCTATTTTACGTTGATACTTGATGGTTCTTCTTCACCTCTTTGCGGCAGAAAAAAGGGATTATACTATTCCACAGCCTGCTATTGGAAAAATCTGTCCCGTCACTTTTTGGCCGACGAGGCGAAGGCTGAGAGGAACGCTCGATTGTATTTCCATCTCTGTCACACGGACGCTTACGAAGCAGGTCGGTCGTCACGACGTCGCAAAATACGCGGTCGAAAGTCGCGCAAAAGGCATTTATCAAAAACCGTACGCTGTGTCAAACTGCAGGGAAAGCACTCCCAGACGGAGTCCGTCGCAAGGATTTCGATCGCATTACGAATACGTGGGTAGGGGTGATGCGATCGACCGCTTTCAGTAATCGGGAATGATGCCGGAAGTTGACCCAGAGGAAGGATTTTCGTGCTAGCCGGGAGATGGCAACACTGCAGCTGGGAAGGTAATTTAACAATAGTCTTGTCATGAGGTTGCACCCCCATCGAAACAAGCAACGGGGAAACCAGCAGGAGTCTTTCGATAGAAGCATCATCGTGCCCATCAGTCAACGTCATCTCGTGACAGCTGTCGTCGTGCCTGGCTGGGAAAGTGCTCATCTCACGAGGTGAAATGACCCGCCCCCCCCCCCCGTTTTGGTGTCCGTGGCAATCGCCGGAACGGCTTTGGTCGCACGGCATTTTGTGGGTTCCGCTTTATTGGGTCATCGGTTAATGAGGGCAGCCAGTTCTATAGGGGCATTTTGTCAGGGACGGAATCGATAAGGTAATGGAAGGTAAGTTCGCACTATCGGGGCAGCCGCTATAGGGACAAATCGACCTGGAACCGAAGTGTCCCGATAAAGCGGGATCCACGGTACATGTAAAAAAAAGTTGATATCGCCTCAGAAGACTTTAGTCGAACGCAACTTCGTCGAATGTGCGATTCCTCGAAATGAATCGCATGTATTTCAAGTGTAATTCATCGAATAGCAATTTGTTTATAGTCAAAAACGATGCGATGTTATCCGTAGAACATGTTATGCTGAGTCTTACGTGCCGAGAATAACCAGGAGACAGGCTTATTGACGATGAAAGGGTTGAAGGGTTGAAGGGTTGAGACAGGCAGACAGAAGCCTTCAATTAGGGCGACGGTCTCGAGATCGTGCAAGGAAATCTTTCCCTTCGCAAAGGTGAATGAGGAAGGTCGTAAGGAGCACCTTAACCCCGGAACTGAACATCGCGGTGTCTGATGTCTCGAGGAGCTTTCTGCGTGGTTATGCAATGAGGACGGAAAGTCGACGAGGGGAAATGGGAACGAAGTCGTGTAATTATGAGGATTTATAATAATTACAAAGTCCCTTGGGGTCTCTGATAACCCAGTGCCCGGTTCCAAGGTGAATGTGAATTGCATTTAAATACAATTTAATTAGAATGTGCAACGAGGAAACGCAGCGAGGTTTCGGTCAATTTCCTCGGGAAGAAAACTGGTAGCGTATAAATTGTATTCGGCGAGATTCACGAAGCGAAAAATCTATGTATTTCCCGATTCGCATTCGGTGATATCCATGCGATTGAATTACTATGAAAACAGCCCACGTTCTTATCCGATGAGCTGCGATCTTACCATGTAGATTTATTAAATTGATTTTTTTTATATAAAGAACGTAACATTAGTCGATTCCTTCCCTGTGTATGTACTGCTCACCATCGACGGTTCCGACTCTCTGAACGTGGCGCATCATGATGCGTTTATGCGCAATTTAAGCCGTTCGAGGGTTCATTTTCTGGTTGATGCACGCTACTGACCAACCCCCTCCCCCTCCATTCCTTCCTTCCTGATCGGCCCGCAGTGCAATCAGCAAAGCACTGCTCGAGTACGGAGCAACTAGTTTTGCGTTTATGACCACTTCACTGCACCTGTCGAGAACCGATGTCGTCGTTGCAGGTCCGTGACCGATTGCGTCCATCGAAGTGTCCAAGAACTTTAATTCTCGTGTTAAATTGCCCTTCATAAAACCGGTCGATCTACGGTAATATACTAATATAATTCATCTCACTCATTTTGGGTCGTTGAACTCTGTTCTCTCGAGAAACGAGAGAGAGAAAGAGTCTTGTGCGACTGAGGATGCAGTCCGTTCCGTGTTCGATGTTCGCAAATTTCGCATTTTGGACTTTTTTTCCCGAGACTACATCGGAAAACGATTCGGTTCGGAAGCCTTTCTCGCTTGCCAGAGATGTCGGAAGATGTTTCATCGGCCCGTACTCCGAATCTGGCTTTGAATTCTACACGGGGAAGTTCATTTCTTGCTGGCCATCGGAGACCCGTTACGATTTCGATTCCTTACGTGAGAAAAGCCGTAAATCTACGTTCCATAATACGCCCTGGCAACCGCGACCACTTCTCTGCAATAATTTTGATAAATGGAGAGGGACACGAAGCAAGCCCTGAATTTCCCGAAATGAGCCTCCAGGACGCTTCCATCTGCGTGCATCCGAACGATCGACCCGAATCGGACTCCATTTCGTGCCGCGTTGAACAGGATGAACTCACGGTAGATAGAGCCGGCGGTGACGAGGCCCAAGGTGACGATCCCCCACGAGGCCATGCCTTAACGTCCGTCCCGATCCCTGGATGTCACACTGTCCCTCCTGGGAATCCCCTCCTGACATCCCTGCGTGGAGGGGGAAGAAAACCAGGTGAACGATCGCGATGTATGGACGTGACACGTGTCTTCTCTCCCCCCGCGTGCGTTCTGTTTGTCCGTCGAGCCGCCCGGAAAATAATCCCGAATATTGTTTTCTCTCGTCCCCGCGACGCTTGTTTGCCTTTTCCTAGCTATTCCCAACCGTCGAGGAGTCTGTTAAAAGCGTGAGAGTGTCGTCCGCGGGACGTCGTGGAGTCTGTGTCGATGGGGTTCAGCGAAGCCGGATGGGGCGTGTTTGTTAGCTAACTTCACCGTTAAATTCCCTCTAAAGTGCATGATTCCCTCAATATGTTCCCTGCCGTCACATGGCATGTTTCTCTCGAGTCATGGGGAAGTCATCATTGCGGTTCCCGGTCACGCTCTACGTCTTTCATCGTCGAAGGCGCGCCTCCGCGATCGTTCTTCTCTGAATCGAACCGGGGCCCCGTCCATCAACGATGCGATGTTCATGCACTCGAGTCACGTCTCACGAGTCCTCGTATCAAGGTCGTCCTTGATTCGGGATTGCCACAATTCGTTATTCGTCTGGGCGAAGTTGTGTATTTTTCCGCGTCTGTCAGAAAATTAGGAGTCACGTTCAGACCCGCATTTAGAAATTAATTCTTTTATTTCCTGGAAAAAGTTTTAAAGTGCATCTTCGATCTAATGCTCACTCGAAAGAACATATCGATCGTTTCGGAAATAGCCTACGATCATCGACGATCGAACGGGAAAGCAGGCGGACGACACACCTCCTCACCGCCATCGATGCACACGAGCGCGACACGACGACCCAGCCGACACGCGAACGAGCCACTACCGGACGAGGCGAGCCACTCACTGCGACAGAAGGAAGGTGCGGGGAGAGAGGATCTCCATCGGCTGACGGAGCGGGGCGACCGCCACTGACTGCACTGACCGCCGTGCTCCTCCCTCATCCCTCCATCCCGTTCCCGTTGCTCTCGATCGTACGACCGAGCAGGATGCCTCGTCTGCCGGATCCATTCTCTGTTCTCCCCTCCCCCCGAGGAAACGACCGCCGCTCGTCGTTGGAATTCCGCTCCCCTCCGTAGCCTAGATTTTGTCAGCCGCCCATGGCGTGGCCGAATCGGTTCCACCGTCCGACTTCCACGCGGGAGGACCGGGTTCGGTCCCGGTCTCCGGCACACGGCCTTTTCTTTCAAATTTTCGATTTTTAACTGATACTTTGTGCGCAACTTTCTGTGACGACTCCTTCATATCCGAGGTCTCATTCCATCGAATTCCTCCGGTTCATCACTCTGCTTGTAATGATTATTTCGCGTGTAGCGGTGGCATCCGAGCGTGACAATCCTGTCACACTCGAATGATGACTCGGCCTTTTATTTTTTTTTCCTTTTCGCACGCCGTCACGTGTGGTAATCCCCCTCTCACGACGGACGGCGATTAGCATTCCATCGGCCTTGACCGGTTTTATGTTGGTCATTCGTGATTCGAAACCTCACTTCACGATTGCAGAGGCGGTGGGTCCCCGTCGCGAAAATAACGGGGAGACCCATCTTCTTTGTTTCTGTCCCGTTTTTTATTTTGTTTTGATGCCGTGCGTGCCGGTAAACAAGTCCACCCCTCGCTTCTAATTTTATTTTCCTTCTCGCACCTGAGGAATTAATCATCGTGCCCTTCGTCTGATCGCGAACGCGAAATTTTGTGCCCCAGGTCGAACCGGTCCCGGTGTCTGCTACCGTCTGTACAGCGAAGAGGAATGGAGGAATTTCGCAGCTTATTCGACCCCGGAAATCCAGAGGGTTCCCCTGGAATCCCTGGTGCTTCAGATGATTTCCCTGGGGCTCCCGGATCCCCGGAAATTCCCATTCATTCAGCCGCCCCCGCCCGAGAGCCTGGAGCACGCCATCAACAGCCTCAAGGATCACGTCTGTCTTCCGCCCTTCCCTTTATTTCGTCTTATTTATTACCTATAAAGTGTAATTATGACCTATAAGGTGTAATTTTCCATTGTTCTCTCTTACAGTACTAGAGTTGTTTATATTTTGCCTTCTGCGTGGGGCGGTGAAAAAGTAATGCAAGTTTTCTCGTGAATCAGTTATTTAGAAATGAAACGACATAAAACATGGTTCGTTCCTCGATGTAATCCTCCTCCTTTCAATAATTCCATTGCTCGACTCAGCATTGACGGTGCAACTCTTTTGGGTGTTTATTAAACTCAATGTCTAGTCGATCGATAGCTGACCGTTCACGATTAATTTTAGACCGATAACCGTGCAAAGCCACTCGAGGGTAGATCTAGAGTATGGGGTTGATGGGGGAACGATTCCACCTGCAGTTCCTGGACCGCCTCAGTTCCGACTCTGTGACGTGTCGTGTTCGCGTCTGGGTCGGGGCGCTTGAGGCAGCCGGTGGAAGAGGAGGAGGTTTACAAAAAGTATTGGGACTGGTTCTGCGACTTCCTTATTCTTTCGTCGGCAGATGTGATGTCTCGCGTTGGGTCTTGGGCAAACTTTATTGCTTACTCGTCTTCATTTGAATTTTTTAAGGGATTGTTTTTATGCACGCTGACTCACTTGCCAAAAACGAGTGGCGAATCTAAACGAACCCGAGCGGGAATCGAGGGCGCCGTGGAAATTCTTCGTGAAATTGGGAGGATGCACCCGATATGTTTGCGGTTTGTCATGTGCTGTTACTTTAAGAGCAGATGCTTCGGACAGCAGGACGTAATTCGACATGCACGAACGGTTAAAAAAAGGGCAGGTCATCGGAGGAGACGCAAGATCCGATCGGCTGTAAGTATGGGTTGAGAAGAGAGGCAAAATTTAGGAAGTTCAGTGATTTATGACGCTTGAAAACCTGGACTTTCTAATGGTGGCTTTCGGCGCACTTCTCGTCGGTGTTCCACTCCCCAGTTGAAATCGATGATTGCCCAGATCTTGTTTTCTGTGAATCGTTGCGTCACTCGAATGCCTCCAAAATCCAGGAGTTTGACACGTTTCCCCGCTACTACGCAAAAATTAATAACACTTAAAAGAGACTATGTAGAAAAAAATTGCCAAAAAAAAGATTCAAATGAAAATCAGTTTGCAATGTATTTTCGCCATGCCCTCACCCAATTCAGGATATTATATGAAAAACTTGAATTACTTTCCCGGGGGTGTTGTTTCGTTGTCGTTATGTCACTCTACATCCAAGCTTTATGTTCCGTTCGCGGTTTCTTCTTTTTTATTTTTGCCGTCTCGTTTGTTTGAGGATCCGTGTCGTGATATCGTTGCATGTGGTGCCCCCCCCCGCCTCTGTACAGGGTGCGCTGGACGAGGCGGAAGGCCTGACGACGATGGGACGGATGCTGTCTCAACTGCCGATCGACGTCACCCTCGGGAAGCTCCTGGTGAACGGGAGCGTGATGGAGGTGAGGGAGCCGGTGCTCTCCCTCGCGGCCCTCCTCGCCGTCCAGAGCCCACTCACCAACAAGGCCTACCGGGACTCGCATGCTCAGGTGAGTGTCGGGGGTCGGTCGGGTTGCCGTGGAGCGGTGTTGGTTCGCTCCGGAAATTTGGGTTTCGTGGTCGTCCTCGTCTCGTCGACTGAAATTGCCAGACATTTATTCGTGTTTTAGTCTCTCGGTGTGACGGGAATTCTCGTCGTTCAATTTGCATCACCCTCCTGGGCCTGTTCCACGGTAGATTTACTAGTTACACATACAAGTGAAAAGTACTTGCAAGGGTCGTGTCTACTTGTTTCTCTTCCAACGGGTCCCGCTGACCCTTCACACGACCCTTGTAAATACTTGACACCAGTATCTTTTACGTCTGTGGAACAGGCCCCTGGCCGTCCATTTGTCTCAATTTTCGTCGACGAAATTAACGCTGCCGTAGAGAAGAAATGGGTCAATGGAGTAAGAGTTGTAGGTTGGCACTTGGGATTTCTCTTTGCGAGGGATGATTTTACGTCCTGGCCCATGGAGACACTGACCCGAGGGGGAGAAAAAGTAATAGCAAGGACAAGGTTTGGATTATCTTCCGTTTGAGCCCGTCACTCTGTCCGCATTTACAGGGTGGGCCAAAAAAAAACTTGGGTTATCTTCATCACTTCACAGCACTGGTCTCCAAGAGTTTGCTAAAATTATAATTGTGCCTCCAAGAAGAACATTCATTTAGCTTTCGAATGATGTCAACAAAATAAAGATTTGTGGCCTAAATACCAAGCAGTTAGATGAAGAGTAGAAGAGGTGGCGCTGGAAAAGTTGGTGCCATACTGCGATTTCAGCCAGTGCATGCAAGAGGTCGCATTCTCGCCATAAACGAAAGAATGGACGTCACCTGGAGCACATCCCATGTTTTACTGGTAAGTGCACTTTTCAAGCACTACCTCTGTTACATCGAGCGTAACTGCATCGGAATGACAAATCGGATCTGAAATCTTTTGACATCAGTGGAAAGCTAAATGAATGTTCTTCATGGAGGCACAATTATAATTTTAGCAAACTCTTGGAGACCAGTGCTGTGAAGTGATGAAGATAACCCAAGTTTTTTTTTTTTTTACCCACCCTGTAGAAGCCGAGGAAAGAGCGAACGGTCAGACGGGAATCGATCCATCGCCTCCGGTCTCCATGCCCCGATTCGACGCCGAGACCATTAATTATTCGCTCGAGAGGCCGAGGTCGCCGGGAGGCCAGAAGGAGTTGTGGGCCCCAGAAGCAGCGGTGGGCCCCAGAAGCGGTGGTGGGCCCCGGCGTCACTGACCCGAGTCGGCCGGAGCGTATCGAAAGGCCGTTCCGTGCGCGGACGGCATGGAGCCCTGAGATCCATTAGGCTTTTTCTCCTTTTTATTTGACGGGTAACGGGCGTCGACGTCGACGCACGGAGTCATCGCTCCGTCTATTCCGGGAGGTCCGAGAGGCGATTGATTTTTTTTCGATGGCGATTTAAAAATTTATTCTAGGTCAATCGAGCCCCGAAATCGGCAGCCCGCACGGTTTTCGAGTCTCTTCGGTTGCTTCCGCTTCGTTTCGTCCGCGAGGGAGACGTTTTTCGGTCGAACCCTCATTTCCTTTCGGGTTTTATGTTCTCGTTCGGTCCGGAGAGTGACTTGCAGATACTCTCCATGATCGTGCAGGCCGGCATTGCAAACACGGCGAGGTGGAGTGTTCAAGGTCGGCGGGGAGAAAGTAGTATGCCATCTGGATCGCACGGAGCATCGCGTCTGCTTCGTGAAGAGAGGCCGGGGGTGGGACGGAACGGGCCGGGGAGGGCGTGGGTGACGCCTGTGCTTCAAGTATCGCGTCCTCCTTTGGGAGGCTTTTCGCGGGGAAACATTTTTTTTCCGATGTTACGTGTTGTGAGATGCTGGGGAAGGGAGGGGGGATGGCGTCTGCGATGGGGAACGCGGACTGGAACTAGACTGCATAACTTTGCGACGTTGAGATTCTGTCGTCGCCGGATCCTCTCACGTCACCGTTCCTTGCGCCTTTCGATCCGTCTGCCTCGGGGCTCTTCCCCGGCGGTACGGAACCGGTATCGGACCGCATTCGAGCCCTCGTTCCCGATCGTCTCCGATGGCTTCGACCACGAGGAGGCCGAGGATTGAGGCCCAGCGAGGCTTCGTGGCATCGCTGCGACCTCCCAAGAGAGATATCGTACGCGCGATCCGTGCTTTTCTCCGGGTCGGTCGCGGTGCCGAGTGGCAGAACCTCTCTCGTGGACGTCGCTCCCTTGCGCTTCGGTCGTACATGTAGTCTGTTCTGGTCCGTCGATGATAGGTGCACTCGCAAGATGGCTCACCGGTACCCATCGCGGCAGTACCGTGGAGTAGGAGGGAGTCGGCCGAATGGATTTATGAGTTGAATTTTTGGATCGAGAATTCCGGACGGGGGGGGGGGGGGAGATTGGGCGAAGTTTTTTAGAATAAATTTTTCACATCGTGAGGCAGCCTTTATGCCTATTAAGTAGTACGGTAGTACCAGTATTGCTAATATTAATAACAGCACTAATATTTCCGACAGTTTCACGAACGGAGGGTATCGACGATGGTGCGTTTACATTAATACCGTCGAATTTTCAACGGCAGGAAACAATGGATAAGATTCACTCTGTGAAAAGCAAAAACAACCTAGATGGTTCCATCTGCCTGGCCAAGCCGTGGATGAACGGCCTACACTGGGGTCACGAACAGCGCACTGCTTAGCAAAGAGAAAGGATAACCCCAGCGGTTGCTCTCCGCCCCGCCCCGCCCCGCCCTGTCAACCGGTGGAAACCGTCTGCGTGTGCACTTCGCCTCTCCTCTGTTTAATCTGTTGAGGAGGGAGTTTGACGTTTCGATGTTCGATGCATTACTGCCCTTCCCGAGGATGAGAAAGCGCGAAGCTCGAAACCGTACATGTGCGGTCGAACTCAACAGATTAATCATCCTCGCTCCCTTGCTCTCTTCGTGTGCTTGCAATTCCTGGGGCCGATTGCACCGCATTTGCCTTTAGAGGCATGGATTCATGCAGCGATTTTCATGCCCATCTTGCTGTTGAAAAGTTCTCGTCTCGCTTTCGATGCGCTATTTTTCAGTGCTACTCCAATGAAATGATTCAATGTGGAGTCAAAATGATGCATGAACTTGATATTGTATAAGCTGAACGTGTTGAAAGTACCCCTACGTGGCATCTCTTATGAAGAAATTAAGGGATGGAATGACTGGAATCATACTTAAAAGACTAGATCAAAGTTTAACTTCATCTTGGGGTCGGTGTGAGACAGTGGTGTAACCCAAGGATCGCCGTGATCGCGACACGTAATTTCGAGCATCGAACGGGAAAAAAGGATTATGTCAAGTAAGTCAGGGGTGGCGCTCTCATTTCTTTCGTGGAATGGGATATCAAATGTCACGATTTAGCATCCCTTACTGCACAAAGCAGCCCCGAGGAAGCGCCCGACTCTCCCGAGACGACGAGAGACGAATTCTAAGCTGTCGTTCGCCCCGCAGACGCTTCGGGCGAGCCTGGAGTCGGACCACGGAGACCCCCTCACTCTCCTCAACATCTACTGCGAGTGGCTGGAGGGGAAGGGGGACGGCAAGGAGGGGAGGGACAGCCGACGCTGGTGTCGTGACCGGGGCGTCGAGGAGCAGCGTCTCTACGAGGTCACAAAGCTCCGGCAGCAGTTCCAGGACCTCCTCCAGGTGAGAGACTCGTTGCCGAGTGTTGCTGGGGTTTTCATCGTGCGAGCATTCTGGAAGTCGGTGTCCGTCTCGATGAACGTCCGGGCGATGAACGTCTTTCTCTGGCCCTCGATCGACTCGGAATGCTACCATGAGATCAGGATTGCGATGTGTATGAAAAGCCTCCGTTTCTACGTGCGGGAACCCGATGGAATACGCAGATTAATTACACAGTACTTTGACAAGCACCACATCAAAACAGCACTTGTCCTTGATTGCTCAATTTTAGACTATAACAATGTGATTTTAGTCAGTTTAACAAAGAGGAAAATGGTATCTAAGGAACAACACAGACGACTCGGCAGGTATTCTCCATCGGGTAATTTTCCCCCAGGTTTTCATGCTCACTGTGCATAACGATATGCGATATCTTCATGTGGGGTTTATATTCGCTGGAGGTATATGCGGTGGTATCGGTGTAGCGTGTAACGGGCAGATTGAAGGCCACCGCAAATCACTTTCAATGTTATCAGCTCTTGTGGTGGTCAACATGTTTTTTTTTTCTACTCCTTTCCCGAGGAAAAAAAAACCTCCTGTTTCCCTGTGCAAGCTTCAGTTCAGCTTCTCTCGTGCTATTGCATCGGATGAGGAAAAATTTGGGGCACTTGCTCGTGTTCCCTCGCTTTATTCCTGTTTAAGAGAGACACGTAAAATCTGATGAGTTGCCAATGTCGCTTATGTTGTGGTGCTTCTTCTGTCGCAAGTGTGATCGTCTAGCGAGGGAGCTGCTTCACCTTTTGTCGATTATTCGGTCTATCACACGGGAAGTCCGCATGTGTTGCGATCGAGTCGTTCATGGCGTTCGTAGCTTCTTGGTTGCCAAATAATTTTGAAAGTGCCACTCGGGGTAACATGAACAATGCGAACTACTACTATTTAATCCTATTTCAGATACTGATACATTTTTGATAAACCCTATAACAAGCCAATAGAAGGCTTTAAAAAAATGCAAGACCAATTTCCCATGGTTCCATAAGAATTATGCTGGGACCACTGACTAGGATTGCTTATTCTGCCGGGAATATATATTGACTTGGAAAGTATTGCTTACCTGTGTGGAACCCAAATAGATAGTTTTTTCATTTGGATGGTTTGACTGGTTTGGATGGTTCAGGGACACATTTGCATAGCAAAATATCCTGTTTTCATTGTTTGCTTATGTTAACCACTTCATTGCCCATTTTACCCCGAACAGTCGGGGGAATAATTCTTTTCACATCCCACGCTAAACGCCATTTACATGCCCATATTCCCCCGACGTACGCTATCGTTTAAAAGCTAATTGAAATTGATATGCAAGTTGCCGTCATCACGGCACGTGAAAAGGGGAATTCCAGAACAGAAGAGTTATAGACTAACTGGAAAACGTCCAGAGAACAGGGAGTTTTTCCTCGAAAAGGAATGGCATAGGGGCGTGATGGAGCGACGGGTCGACGAGGTCACATATACCGACTGCATGCGACTTCCACAGGACAGTGGACTGGTGGACCGGTTGGGCCGGATGCCCGAATCGAGCGAGGAGCGGAGAATCCGATACGGGGAGCTGAAGCAGCTGAGGAGCATGAAGCGCAAGTTCCACGAGACGGGGGGCAGGCGACGGAAAGTGCTCCGTCCGGGCAGGGACGACGTGGAGGACGACGACGACGAGGGTGGGGGCGGGGGCGATCGGGGCGCATCCCGAGAGGACGAGGTGGACATTCGGGATGTGGAGTTTCGCATCCGCAACGACGCCACGCACGTTCGGGTCCGTTCCGTTTTTCTTTAATAATGTATATGAAGATATTCCCGATGTCATTACCTTATCGTAACATGATACGTGACGTTAGGCCCTTTCGAGTAAAACCCGCATCCGGAGCTTCCAAGACATGACCATCGTGAAGATGGTGTTAGTGAGCGCCTTGTACCCGCAAGTCGCCGTCCCCGACGACCACAACTCCTACAGGGTGAGAACGGGATCCTTCTTGCCTGTGCATCGTGTTTTTCACATTTTAAATACAAGCTCGTGGTCTGGTGGTATGCATTTTGATCCCTTTCAGCCGGGGTCGGACCAAGTGTATCACACAAAGGGGAAAGCCTTCACCGTCCTCCATCCGATGGGGAAGCTGGCCAACGACCCGCAGGTGCTCCAGATTACCGAAGCGGACATCCTGGACTTCCCCGGGTTCGCTCGTCGGAATCCCGTCTCCACCAAGCACCAGCTTCTGCTTTACGTGTACGTAATTTTTTTTCTTTTACCTCCATGTTGTGACTCTCACGTCATTTGAATCGTGCGTGCATCTACGTTGATTTCCACGGTGAAACTCAACACGGCATCAGAAATGCGTCATGCAGGCAACAGGAGGATCGTTTCGCTCATGGACTGGTGTGTTTTGCACTTTGAACAGGTCCCTGCTGGAGACGACGAAGCCGTACATCGTGAATACGTTGCGGGTGCCGGCCGCCCATTCCTGTCTCCTCTTCTCCCGCTCCGTCGACTCCAATCCGGACTTCTCTCGGTCGGCTCAAATTTTTCCTTATAAAAAAAAGATCCGGATAAATTATTTATTCAGCTCTAGATTGCAAACTGAACTGGATAGTTGCATTTAGTTTCAGTACAAAAACAACTCAACTGGGCTTTTTCAGACTTATTGGTTTCATACTCGTCATAATTTTCTGTCCCCTGCCGGCCGAAGGTTTCCCCATGCTTTCGCCTCTTCATCTTGGCCAGAGACACTTCGTTTGTCCTTCAAAACTTCTCATTTCTATGTTGAGATAAATTTGATACTGTGCATAGGTTCTGGAAAACCAAGATGTTCACCAGGTTTGAAAGTTGGTGTAAATTTGTAAAGGCCAATTTTGAAGCTGAAATATTCCCATAATTGTCGAGGAAAGCTTTGCCCAGGCTGACGCAGGCAGACAGACAGACTCGGGCTCACCGCACACGTTCAAACGATTAAATCGGCAGCCTCTTTTCAAAAGAAAGGGTGCTCACTAAAAACGGAGAGTGGTAATATTAAAGCAAATATAAGCGACGAAAGAATGAATGAATGCAGAGAGATCTGAAGAGATATCTGACTTGTCAAATCCTATTCCTACGTTGAAACCATCCCTGATGGCAGAGTGGTCTGCGACGAGTGGTTGGAGCTGCGCTTCCCGGACGTGGATTCCGCCCAGCTGGCCCTGCTGCGAGCGGCTCAGATCCGCACGCTGTGGATGGAGATCCTCGCGACTCGACTCTCGGGGGACGAGGACTCTCGGAGGGCCGGGGACTCGCGGCGGCTCCAGCGCCTCGCCCTGCAGTTCTACCTGCAGGAAGTCCCGTGCTCCGTGCGACGGCTCCTGCCCGCCGACACCAAGCACCTGTACAAGGGAGACACGGGAGGAGACATCTGGAGGCTGGACGGAGAGGCGAATCCCTTCTCCACCGACGGAGACGTCATTCGGGGCGACATCCATCCCGTGAAGGGGGGTCTCCGACTCACTCCTTTCCTCACTTACGACTGGTGCAGGACACTCCTCCATTCTCGCTTTGCTTTTTTCCTCATTTATCTATGCTGGTGTAGTCACTGTTCCGTTGTCAATTTCTGTAGTTTGCTATTTGGATTATGCAGTCTTTTGCTCCGTAGCCTCTGTTGGACCATGTTGGTATGTAGTCATTTAGTAAGAAAAATAGCCATGTGCGATTCTTCATTCATTTGCTAACCGTGATATGTGATCTTTGAGTGTAATAAGATGTCCCTGCATTTTTGTGAGCAGTCTGGAAGGGGAGAGCCTGGAGGGGTTGCGAGGGATGGGAGGAATGGGAGAGGAGGACGAGGAGGAATCAGGATGGACCTGTCCCCACTGCGAAACCCTTTTCCCCCTGGACAACGTCTTTGAAAAACTGAATCACATGCGTGCTTATCTCTTGCACGACCATGATGGTACGCTTCAAGGCAAATGTCCTTGCTCAAGTCAGTTAAGGATGTTTCACATTTTCACCAGTCATTGAGATGAATCTCATGCTGCTATGTTCATTGCCATCCACAAGAGCTACACGAAGCTCATCGTTTACGGAACGGCCTTGAGCGTTGCATCGAAGGACTCTTCTGGGAGCCCTTGCTGGTGGTAAAATAAAAGAAAAAATATATAGTGAAATCTCTCTTCATGTACTTAGTGAAAGTGGGAAATATGGTTGCACCTAATTGGATGGGTGCTCAAAAACTCCCAAAAAATATTGGAGTTGAAAGTTGATATTGGTTTCTTTGGATGGAACTGGGGAAATATGAATTTATACTTTAAAAAGGATTAATTAATGTATGTCTATGAATAATGAATTGTTAAAAATAAAATGACCATTTTGAAACTTTAGGGTGAGGATGGGGGAATTGTGCAAGGAAATTACGAACGGATTCATCTCAAGCGTATAATATGAGCAAGTAGTAAAATTATTGAATGTTTTTTAATTAGTAAACCGTTTGAAAAGCAAATGGCCATGCATGGAGCCTCGTGGTACATACAGGGCGACACTGAAAAATGTTAGGTCGTGAATTAAAAAAAGCGGTCACGACGTAACATTTTTCGAGGCCATCTTGTGCTATCACCTACATTGCAAGTACCTCTCAATCCCCTGGAATGTCCGTCTGAATGCATGATTCTCCTGCCACTTGGAATACCGAACACGAAAACTGCTTTCACTTTGTGATATGTGATTCCTGGTCTATTTGGAAAGGGAAAATCTCCCATGGGGGCTTGACAAAATTTTTTTCCTCGACTGTAGTTTCGTTGAAAATGTGTTTTCATTTCATGCCGAAGGCTCTCTCTTCTCCCTCCAGAGAAAGGAGAGAAAAAGGAAGAGGAGGAGGAGGAGAAGAGCGGAAAAGGATCTCGCAAGTACTTCTGCCCCGATTGCAACAGAGAACTGAGGCTCTCCACGGCCGAGATCTTCCGCCACAAGAAGACACACGCTTCCGGTGGGACTACTTCCAAAGGGACTGCTTCCTGATGGACACATCCCATGCGAGCCTATGGATTTTGTGCCGAGGGAATGGATCCGATTTGCTCCCGTGTTGTCATTCGTTCGTCCGAGACGAAGTTTTTGGAGACGGATCTCGTGTCTCGTCCGGAAGAAACTCGTGAAAATGTGAATGTTGACATTTTGGATTCTTTTTGCTGGCTTTTTCTTGACAACGGTGACCAAAGTGCTAATAATGGACAGGAGAGTGGAAAGTTGTTGCCTGATTGCGCCTCTATCATGGAATGGCCAGCCTTGGGACGTTGTGAAATTCTGCCCTTTTATTTTCCATCGGTCGGATGTGTCTGTTGGTTGGCAATTTTGAGGGTAGGCGATGCCCATCGCCTGTGTTAATTCCCATTTCATTCAGGTGATACTTGAAGCATCATCGATGCTTTGCTGCTGTAGTGGATTTCACTTGTGCTGGAACGATGGGTCAGCATTCGGTCCACTTAGGGGGTAAATTGTCTCTTCCCGCTTCCCCTTTGTTTTTTTTTTTTCCACCACAGGAACTGGAACAAAAGAATGTCGTGGAAAATGGTGAAAATAAAGTCAGTCGTCTTATTTGCCAAAAAGAAGTCTTTTTATGAAGCACGGATGGATTTAGGACGAACCACCGGGCTTTTCAGGAAGGTGACTAAAGAAAAATCGTGTAGGGCCAGAAGTAGACCTTCGGCGCGGAGATCCAGACGCAGCAGTCAGAAACACTCCCTGTCGGCTTTTTGCCAAGGCAGACTTCCGAAACGATCTTCGGGTTTTCGCTCTCACGGGGGAGGGCGTGCTTAATCGAGTATCGATAAAATCCTGGACGAGATCATTCACTGGCTGCAGATGAAAAAGGTCCTCCGTTTCCTATTCCTGTCTGAGAGAATCCGAGGGACATAACCTGCTCTTTACCTTCTCGACACAAATTTGAAGTTTCATCTCCGGTATTCGGAGAAAATAGAATCTCATTTTTGGCTGGTGCGAGTTTCGTTCTGGTATTTCCCTCTCCTCGTACCATGACTTTAGGAGATATCGGAGGAAGGAGAGAGGGAGCACATCGGAGATACGAGCCCTTTCCGTTGTTGGCCATGAGCCATTTTGTGGTGAAAAATGGAATTAGCTGTCGTCTGTTTTAGAGTGCACCGAATCGTTCGAAGGCGGAGAAGGGTTCGTGTTCGCCAAATCCAACATTTTTAGAAAATCAGCACTTTGTACAGTGAGAAACCATCCTCGAAACTTTGTGATTCCCACAGGGCCGGATTAAGAAGTTGCGAGGCCCGGGGCAAGTGAATTCCTGGGGCTCCCCCCCCCCCTCCCCGCTACTTTACGCAAGTAATTCTTTTTATGTCCATTGACCCTTCTCCCTTCTGAAGGGGGGGGGGGGGGGTGTTGGGAGTGTCTTTGCACTGGGCGCCGAAATAGCTAAGGCCGGCCCTGTATAGGGGTTAAACCTCGCATCGGTTTCGCGCAGTTGCCTACCGTCGCATTCGGCAAGCTGTCGGCGACCAAGAAGAATCAAGCCGGAATCCCTCGGCTGCAACCTCGACGAGTTTCCCCTGCGAAAAACAGCTGGGGACTGTATATGCTGAACTTATTTAACGAAATGGGACTATCATTTGCATGGAGATATGATCATGGTTTTTGCTGACGGCAAAGAGAAGGATAGTAGATATTGAATTTCAAAAACAGTACGAAATAATAAAGCAGCAGAGGACATTAAGCCTGTACAAAGAAGTAAAAGAAACTCCTGGTATGGCAGAATATCTAGAGAAAGTCTCAGAAAGGGATAGAAGAACCTTAGCTGTATTTCGACTAGGCATATATAAATGGAGAACAAGAAATTGGGAATGCAAATGTCCTTATTGTTGGAAAGCGGAAGATGACTACCATGTATTGTTAGAGTGCGAAGCATATGTGAGCATAAGGAAAAACTATCTGAGCAAGTATTTTTGGAAATCCCCTAGTAAATATAAACTGAAGAAACTGTTTGCTAAGGATTATAGGGCACGGATTTGGAGCTCACTGGCTAAATGTATTCGAGAAATATTAGAAAAAAGAGAAACCCATCCCATGCTGACAGCAAATACAGATCATTCCTGAAGGGTAAAATAAATAAAATAAAATAAATAAAAAGATGACGTAGAGATATGAAATTATGGTATTATAGCATGTGCTGAATTACCTGAATAAACTGATTCTGATTCTGTATTTCATACTATAGATAGTAATACTATAGCGAGTTTGTTTGCCCGTAGGGCAAACAAATTTGCTATGGTCGCGCCTTCGGCACTCCATTCCCTTAGAAAGTGATTAATTCAGTTATTGTTTACGAAATGGCAAACACGTATTTAAAGTACGTCCCCATTGAAATACGTGACATATGGGACGAAAGTCTTCATTTTTGTCAAAATCATTACTTCTATTATTTCTAGTGTGCCTAACTTGAAATATTTTCATGTGTTCCTTTTTGTAAGGATGGAGAATACATTTAAAAATACTTCCCTCCCATAATATACGCTAAGAGGGCATATTTCAAAAGTAGGATTTTTCATGTATTCAGTCATCAAATAGGTACTTCTGAGGGAATTTTAAATTCTCTGTCTGTTTCGTTGAATAAAAAAAATTCAGAAAAATGGGACTTACAAATAAAGTTCCCTGATGGATTTAACGAAAAATTTTTCTTCTTCGAAAATGTAGACTCAGGGAACTCCATGCCACCCAGTTTCAGCCTTATACGCTTCCTCTTTTTACTGGTGGTAAAAAATAATTTTATAAAGCGACCCACCCAAAACCTGTGCTCTGAGGAGACGCACAAGAAAATTGAATTTTTCCTTAAATCAAAATCACGTCCGGTATGCGTGCGCCAGCTACTTTTTCTGGACTCTGCATCCCAAAAGGTACATGTGTCCTAAGTTTCAGAGTTCTAACTTCTCTAGATCATGGTTATAATTGGCGTCAGTCAGTAAGTCGGTCACGATCGTCTATGCTGTATATTAGATAAGGAAATGTCAGGCGAGTGAAGAAGGAAAATATATGACTGACAGAATGGAAATTGGTAGGCAATGCAAAATGGTTAATGGCAATGGTGTAAACGTTCAATAAGAACGAGTATGTTAAAACAAATCACTGTTAAGATAATGGAATCAATCTTGCTGCGTCCCCGAAGAGCTAGTGAGTTGGGTGGGATTATTTTGCCTCTTCTCTGGATTTATCTTCGCTTCCTAGCGATTCCGCGAGCCATTGACTTCTGCGTTCCAAAATATGTGTTCCAAAATTGGCAATGGTTAGGTCAAAATCAACAGGAAACTTTGCAAACGTACTCAAACCTGCTCCAAATTGTTCCGAACGAATGAGGTCTTATGAAGGAAATTCGACCGGTTTGGGCAACATCTCTCATTTCTTACTTAGAACGAGCAATACGCCGCGTACAAGTCCATCATAGCAGAAAACAAATTTTGAACATTCGCGCAAAATTGCGTTATTACCAGCCACTCATAGTGTACACGATACTTCGGACGAGGTACAATTTAACTTCATGAATTCCTTAACAAAAGCTAATATCTGAATGAAAAAGAAAATGTTCACAGGATGCCACTATTTGTGGAGACTTGCTGGGAAAACTGTGGCTTGCTAATACGTATTTTTCATACTATGGTGTGTAGAACATTTGAAGATCCGTGATTTGTATATTTGCCACTTTTAGTGAGCTTTTCCTATTCATATACAGATGGGTTCCATCTAACACCTACACAGAAAAAGTACTGTAGAAAGTTTAATGAAATGTGAAACATCTGTTTTTGGCATTCCATGAATCTATGTTGTTTGGCGTGAGACGAGTTCCAGACTCACATAATTTATATTTTAAGAGGAAAAATGGAAATTATCAATCGTAAAAGTAGGTTTTTAAATTGTAAACATTTTTATGATGATATCAATATATGCATGTATGCAATACAATCCACAGGGATTGGTTTTTCTTGTCGCAACGACTGTGAGGTACAACGCGAAAAAAGGGAAATATCGGGCTACAAAAAGAGGCATCATTAAAGAACAGCGAGTCCCGCTGAAAACTTACGACAAGCAATACACAATGGAACCCTCACCGATGTGGAGATGTAACCGGACTGCCTGTCCCTGTAAAGCAAGTATGTTAGAATGAGGTGCTTTTTTCACTCTTCACTCAATTCATCTGCACCACCCCACGCCGCGTCGGAGGCCCACCTTTCCCGATCGATGTGCGATGTTCCATTGTGTTGAACACCTTTGTATTCCTCTTGTATCTATACAGGAAGCTGCCACTCACGCTTTGTTCTACAGCTAAAGAACAGCGAGTACCGCTGAAAACTTACGACAAGCAATACACAATGGAACCCTCACCGATGTGGAGATGTAGCCAGACTGACTGTCCCTGTAAAGCAAGTAGGTTAGCATGTGATGCTTTCTTCCCTTTTCGCTCAATTCACCTCCCTACCTCCTACCTACATCTCCCAACGCCGCGTCGGTGGCCCACCTTTCCCGATCGATGTGCGATATTCCATTGTGTTGTCAGCGTTTCAATTCCGTTTCCTTGTATCTATGCAGGAGGCTGCCACTCACGCTTTCTTCTACAGATTAAATATATTCCGCTTCTCGAAAATTATGGATGGAAGAAATTGCCGGATGACAAACATCAACACGTTTGTTTTTCGAGGAACTTTTCACACGACTGGAAAATGGAGAAGATGCAAACCATCGAAGGGCATTCTTACCTGGTCTCGCTTCCATACCAAACGCAATAGGAACGGTGAAACGGAACCATTTAATGAATATAATATCATTAACAAGTTTCAATTAAAGATTGAAAATTACAATTCTACTAAGAATAAGAACTCTACTAAGTACTCCCCTTGATACTATAAAATGTGAATTTCGAGAATGGAGGTGTGCCAATCTGCTTGGAGGCGGCCACCTTGAATGTTTTTTTTTTCCCGATTCAACCCGTTGGTATAATAAGGAGGAGAATATAGACCGAAGGGAATCTGTCCCATTTGCCCTCTACTTCCTTTGATCTGGAGCATGGCAGTGTGCATGCTCCAGCCCAAATGGAATTGGTGCCAAATGGACGGTATTCCCTTTGGTCGATCTTTGAAAGTGGGGGTTACTCTCGGGAATCACACCATCTTCCCCTCTTCATGCAGAATACTATTCCGAAAGGATGCAAAAGGAACTCTTCCTATGAAACATATCCATTGTTGGAATTCATGCAAACTCAGGTATTAATATATTCTTTGATGAGTAAAAATAACAATTAATTGTCAAGTAAATCATATGAAAAATGTGAATATACCAAACCAAAAAAAAAACAGAAACCTAAAAGCATTGTTTGCTGGAAAAGTGAGGAGTTCTTCGTTTAAAATCATGTACTCAAAGCTGAGATTTTTAACTTCATTCCATGCTGGAAATAGGATCTTCACTATCCACTCAAACTCTATGCAAGGTATTACACAATATGATGTATACATAATGAACAAAAATGTATGGCTCACAATACAACACTATCTTGAAATAAGTGTAAAATGCGGCACAAGTTTTCAATATCTTCCAACTGCAGATGAGAATTGATGCATGCTGGTCCCCACTATTTACGTCTTCTAGATCTGCCAAATGAGGGATAGGTAGGAATTTCATTTACACTATTTCATGTTTTCAGATGGCACTTAATACGATTTATTCATTCCTCCCCTACATGACGCACATAAATTACACTAAATAGGCTATTCTTCATGTTCATGGGACACAAGATATGGTGAGTACATTCCTTCTCAGTAGCCTTGGAACAGATTGCTCATGCATCTTCTCCTGATCTCCAAAGGGGCCAGAACTCCTGGAGGTGCGAAAACGCCATCAAGTACTTATGTTAAGTTATGTAGGAGGGTTTAATGCCGTAAAACTTCCTCTGGGACCCAGTTCTCGCTAAATTACCCGTTGACCGACCGTTTCCGCTGAGCCCACGATGGGAAAATAATATATTAATTGCATATCTTCAGATGTTTTTCTTTATATTTGAGACTGCGCTATTTCTAATGAGCCCATTTCTTTTTACTCGAGCGTCAATTGTGTTTCATTGTAGAATGCATGCGGCTAGTGGGTGTGTATTTCCATTTAATTGCATGCGAGAGACGCCATGCGATGGTTTCATTCCTAGGTTGTCGCGTAACAATAACGCTAGAATCCGATAGAAAACTGTGGTTAATGGCAAAAAAGGCGCCAAAACGAAGACATTCTTCATGAACAATTGACCTCTTTAAATAAAGATTGTCTATGAAAGAATGAATAGATGTCTTCCGGCGAGTGCACTACAATCCAATGGAGGTGCCCTCAAAAAGAATAATGTGCTGATGAGAATTATGCATTTTTCCTCCATGGTGCACCTTCTCCGCCTGTGTCAACAGTATGCCTTGGAAATATAATAAGGAGCAAGGCACACAACCTGTCCGTCAGAAGGGAAAAGTTGAATAAAAGCCAGCTCTTTCATCTAGCGATGGATGGGTTGACTCACTGTCGATCAAGACAGGCAGACAATGCATTGGAAAGTCCCAAGATGTAGTTGGAATAATGCTTTCCCCTATACGAAGTCCACTCGCCACACCTTTTTATTCTTCTGTTTCCTCGGATTAAAAAAAAGTCGGGAAAATGCGCCTTTAGAAAAAAAAGTGTCCGCAGGAGTTTTACCTGAAAAAAATGTTTTTACTGAAATCAGTACTCTGAGAACTACGTGCATACCAAGTTTCAGCCTTATCCGTTTAACCTCAAACTTGACATTTTTCCTGAACTCAGTATCTTAGTAACCATGTTGATGCCAATCTTCAGCTTTCCATAACTCTCCATTTGACTGAAGCAAAAACATCTTCCCGCAAAATTAGAAGCGCCCACGGCATGTACCTCCTAAGTTTGATTTTTTTCTGAACTCTGCATTCCAATAGCTACTAATGTGCCAAGTTTCAAATTAATACCTTATCTAGAGCATAGTTAGAATTAGGGTCAGTCACCCAATTAGTCACGATTGTCTATAAGTATGATATGTAAGTGGAGGCTACATGGGATAGACCTTGATTTCCGCCGGCGTGAAACATCACCTTTAAGTAGTTGTGGAAATGTGTTGCATTTTCCGCTCATTTCTATTGTCCTTGTAATTGTAATTTCGGCGCTAAAACAAAACCCCTCCATCCGCCCGTATTTTTTGTTTCTTGATTATTGTTGATATGCATTATTTCACCTGTGTCATCTACACAGTAAGATCTTATCGACCATTAATTATTGAAAACACTTCACAAGATCAGTAAGCGTTTTTACGCAAGAATAACGGCACTGTTCGCACAATTGGCACGTGCATAATGAGGCGCTCTCAGCACTGCAGCATGAATGAACGTCCTTTTTCCTCCATGTCCGACATGTAACCATTCTGGGATAGCCACATCATTACCGTGCTTCGAAAGCTTTCTGCATGAGGCACTGCAGATTCACCGCTCCTTCTGTTCAACCTCCACCACTTCAAAAGGTAAAACGTGTCCCTCTGATGTGGTGCGAATTGATGCGTGATGAGATACATGGTAGATGATTCCAGTTGATTTTCGGAATATTGAAGGTGCCGCAAGCGATTGATTTACCCTTATTAGAGAAATCTCCACTTGAATGTGAATTACAACTACTGCACTCGTGGCACCACACAACGGTCTGTATACAGAGTCCATCTTTTCCATAATGAAAATTCACCTAATTGCGAATCTAATTATCAACATGTCAGTGGAATATGTATCGGATGAACGGATCAAGGAACTCGTAGAGAGAGGCGAGGAAATGCCGAGAAACAGCCTGAGACAATCTCCGAATTCTTCAACCATCTGGGTGAAATCATAGGCCGGGCTTTCGGTCAGGACCTCGACTGCATCCTCGGGAAAGTAAATGAGCACCCTAGATTTTCCATCCTACATATAATATTCCCCAGGCAAAACCTCAACCTCAGTTGAACCCGTTCTCATAGATCATATTGAACCGAGCCATGGCCACAACCGATCAACATGAGATAACACTTCATAACACTTCGATACGTGGCTGTAACAGAACGAAACCAATGTCGTCCAATAGATCTTGGAATGCTCCTTTATATGACATCTAATAAATATAGACGATCGTGATTGACTGACTGACTGACGCTAATTATAACCATGTTCCAGAGAAGTTAGAAATCTGTTAGAAGTTGGAACTTGGTACACATACATTTTGGGATACAGAGTACAGAAAAAATCCGAGGTACTTTGGAGGTACATGCCCTGTGGGCACCCATTTTGGGGGGAGATATTTTCAATGATATATATGCTTCAACGAAACGGAAAGCTGAAACGTGACCTGGACGTACCTACTGAGACTCTAAGTTCAGGGAAAATGTCAAGTTTTGGATACATGCTCTGGGGGTATACCTTTTTTTAAGTTGGAAACTCTTCTGATTCAAAGGAGAAAACTAAAGGAAGTTGCAACTTTGAGCAGAAGTACCTTTTCGGGTGCTGAGTACATATTCCACTTTTCAAATATGGCCCATCAGGACAGAGTATGTGGAGATTTGAAGTTAGGCACATAAGAAATAATGTAATTATTCCGATGAAAATATCGATTTGTTCTCTCTCGATACACATTCCGATGGGCACACACTTTTAATAAGTTTTTGCCACTTTGAAAATTAATTATTGAATGAATAACTATCCTGGTAATGGAGCGCCGAATGCGTGACAATAAGGAGTTTGTTGCCCCAAGGGCAAACAAGCTCGCTAGTATGATACATATTTGTATCAGGGCCCCCACATCGTAAACAAATGAGTTCATCGTAAAAGTTCGCTAAAATCATAAACAATTGGGATATTTTCGACATATGGGGATGGAAAAATCCAAATGAATAATATTCAATAAAACTGAGCCAGAGGTGGTCTCATAGAATTTGGTTTCATAAAGTTGTCTCCCGCAATAGGTAATAGAGTGGTGAACTTATAAAAAAAATTAGTACATTCTGAAAAAGGATATGCAATTCAATTTTCATGAAACCCTTAGTTCGTGGCAATACTTGTATTCAACAATTTCAGACCTTTCATATGAACTATTCCATGCATTTCTAGCTGGCATAGTTTGAGGGGTATGAAATTCGCCCAAGGAGTCACACGTGCTTGAAAAGAAATACTTCCGGCATTCAAATTTCCGGTGTAGACGGGAATATAAAAATTAAATATTTTGAATTTTGAGCTTCATGTAAGACTCTGGACATTTTCAATTTTTCTGAGATAGTAGAGCGTCATTCCTCAGTCAATTGGCATGGAATGGCCCATACCGTGTGCCTGCAATGGAAGTGGGTTACAATGGGATACATCTCTTCACTGCGTCTGATGTCCACCATTCCCAATCGATATCCGATGTTCCTGTGAGTTGGCAGTGTTTGCAATCCACTCCATATTACGTCTTCATACAGGGAATGTCGATGCGCACGCATTGTTCCATAGAATAAATATCCTCCCCTTCTTTAACATGATGGATAGGACCAGTTGGCGGATGGCAAACATTGGAACCAACGTTTTTTGAGGAGCATTCCGCTGGACTGGAAATTTTCGGATGACCGAACCTCGAAGGTCATAATTGCTTGGTTACTCTTCCATTTCTATCGCAGTGGGAGTAGTGAAACTGAAACATTTCATGTATGAAATATATATTTCCTTTCGTTTTAATGCGGAAATTGATATGGTGTCCATCCTATTATGTATTCGTAATGTCTCTGAAATTGCGCTGAAGCCCAATAATATAAGTTCAGGAAATATGAAAAAATTTTGTAATTGCCCTGTGGTAACAGGGCGATGATTTTAACCCGTCAATGTGCTGGGTTGCATAATACATTATGGCTGTTTATTTTTAAAGCATGTTGACTCCTAGCGAAGACAGTCAACCTTTGACTGGGAGTTGCAATAGGACCTGGAAAAACTATGGAGTCTGTACTGACACGAAGGTTTAGGAAAATCTAACAAAACATTAAAATAATACAATTGTGCTGATGTTCACGAAGACGAAGAGTATGACTTTCGCAGTTACGCTTCAAACCTTTCCTGGGGAAAATATGGACTACAAACAGGATCACTTTCCTGCACCTTTATTTTTATTTTCGTTCTTGCACAGTCCCATCTTTCTTAAATTGACAATAAAAGTGCAGGATGGTGTTCCTGCTTGTAGCCCATATTATCCATGAGAAGAAGTGTGAATCGTCTTCGCAAGACTGTCACACTCTTCATTTCACCGTCCTTCAGCACAATTTCTATCTTTATCGACCATGTCAGATGTTCTAGATATTTCATATCTAAAGGTACCCTCAACAGTTCTTCCTGACCCTATTGAAGCTCTCAGTCACAGTTGACGCAGCGGTCTATTCTGGGAGTCAACATATGACGAGTGGAAAACTTATCATTTCATGACCCAACCCGTAAAAAGTTATACAATTTTAGAGCGGTTCCTCTCAATAAAACATATGAGGCATTTGCATTGGAACGGAGGCAGCACTGGTTTTTTTTTTCGTCAGGGACCAGTATCTCAAATGTTTGGAATGAGAAAATGGAGAAAATCTCTCACCGACAATAACCGTACTCCATCATTCCACAAATCCTTACGATTTAAGTTCCTCTACTGTTCCAATGCAGTTGTGATCTTTCACTTTCCATTCAACATCCATGAAGTTTCTTTTGGGAGCTTATTTGACTGAATTTTAATATCCACTTAAACGCAATTCGCCAGCTGGAGAAAGCAAATGTAGTACATCCAAAATTAGGAATACTTCAAAATAAATTGTAGAACGCGCCGAAGAAGTTCGACGGCATTTCGACGATTTCGAGGGATTTTCCCATGACAAATTTAGAATGCATGCAAGATCCCCGTGCTTTTTCGCCTATCCTGAACGATGGCTTTCGACAGACGGTGATTTTCGAAGCGGGGAATCTCTGTCGCCACTCTATTCGATACGTCGTTGTCGTCGTCGACTGAGTGCCTTGGTATCGCTGCAAGGACCCCAGCGCCTCTTTCATTCAAAACAGTCGACCAAGCATTTTTTTTCACTAGGGCGCAGAAAAGAGTTGATTATTATTACAATAATAATAATCTCTCTCACTTTGTTCTCACCTAGGCCACAGTGAGGACATTCAGGCATAGACGAGATGGGTTAGAACCCTCCCTAGCAGCACGTAACAATGAAACAACATGGATTCACTGTTGTGAATCCATGTTTTTTCAATGTTGATTCATTTTTATGTGCTAAAAGGACTGTTGCTCTTCACTTCCGGAGGAAATATATTCGAACTCATCTTGAGTCATGAATGCAATAATGCAATTGAGACACTCGACTATGGGAGATGGAATGCCCATTTGCGGTTTTGCACCGTCTCCCATATAATTAGGCTCTCGACATTTACCGATTGATGAACGAGCCTGACCCGCTCATCTGTCTATCATATTTTATGGTGATGGACACGTTGTTCGTCATCGTTGACCATGAACTTCCAGGTCTTTCCTTATTGAATTATAAAGTATTTCTTTTATATAGGGCGAATAGGGCAGTGCTTGTGTCAGTTTCTATGGCAACTGAGACAAACAACACATTATTTCAGCATGAACATCGACGTTTTCCCAATGAATTGTGCGCTCCTTTCGGCAAAATGCACATTGTACCGGCATTGGGCAGTTCATATATTGTCAAGTATTCTGAAAAGTCGATAGAATAAGCATCATGGGATATCTAACATAACCACAAGCTCCGAATTTGCTTTGGGCCACGCCCTTGAAAAATGATTTTCACATTACTTCCTATCCGGCATTCCTTGGAGACGGAACGGAAGCCACGGGATCAACTGCATAAATGACAGAGAAATCTTTTTTTTTTCAGAAAACCACGATATGGTGAATTTCATTCATAGGAAGGGACAGGCATTCTAGTCATACAAGTATTCATTTTGTTTAGGCTATCTCCCCCGACAATCCAGTGTGAATGCAAGAGCTCGTTCCGATTTAGAAGCAAGATCCGTCAGGCTCCAAAAGTACAACTCTGGGTTTTCAAAAGCCAACAATGACATCATCATGGACATACCAATTCGACCCAGAAACCAACCATGGATATACTGTCTGGCTCTTCCCTCGTGAACCGACTCCAACAAAAGTCAAGTGGCCCAGAAGCGGTGGAAGGCAATTGGTGCCGAGTTTCTCCTCTTTCACTGACCAATTCCTCTTCAAGGTCGAAAGCCTACGACGTCGCCTCCTTGATTCCTTCCTCCCAAACGTGTTGGTATCTATGAAGAATCGGAGGCCCGCGTCTTGAAAATCCCTTGAAATCACGGCTGCTCCATCATTGCAAACGCGTGAAGGCACAGAGCCGGGACGGCTCTGTGGCTTCACGCGTTTGCAATGATGTGTCACTTCTTTTCTTCCCTTTTTTCCTGCGACGTAATTTGAGCTCCTCATCGGACGTCGTTTAAGATTGTAATCATTTGAAAACATGCTTCCGGCGCTGAGTGACGTCGCTTGTCGTGTTTCTCATGGATCGTTTCTCCAGAACGGAAATCCCTCGATTACTGAATATGGAATTGAACCCAGAATCCTTCTGCCGCAAGTCGACCGTCCGCATCAGCTAGAATTCCGACAAGTACAGAAATAAAATAGCAGACATTCTCTAATTCGGACGTCCACAATCGATGATGGCATTCGAAGCCAAAGACTAAGGCATTGACTTCATTACCGACAACAGGTTCTTGTATGCATTCTTTTTCCTAGCATTTTTTGAC